>CAVNYN010288052.1:0-55248 GCA_963692815.1 Nyctanthes arbor-tristis | reverse complement strand
TAATAAGTATAGTACAGCCTTACACGATTTTGAAATCTATATATTTAAATTGGTAGCGATTTTAGTGACAGAACCCAATTCATCACCCAATTATGTTAGGACTATAATAAGTATTGTACAGCCTTACACGATTTTGAAATCTATATATTTATATATATATATATATATATAAGGAAATTACTCTACGGTACCTTTGCATCATATTTTTCCCGCCATGATTGTGTAAGTAAAGATCATTTTAGACTTTTACTTACATATTGGTAAATTCTGCGGTAAACTGTGTGCTGGATGTATAACTTGTATTGGATATATATTTTGTCTTCTTAAGTATTATGATGAATTTGCCTATATTCAATGGCTTTTTTTTTAATTAAAACTTTTTTAATTAAAAATTTTTTGACATATATATATGTTATATATGAAGTATTTCCTAATTTAGATTAAACTATTTTCTTTTTAACTGATTTGTTAATTTTTAATTATTTTTCATATGTGGTTACTTTTTTTGTATAGAATAAATATAAATAAATATGGTTTATAAGTAACGTTTTATAGTTTACTAAACCGGACAAGAGCTCGTGCTGTTTTTTGACAAGAAATGGTTAAACAAGTCGGGTTCGGGTAAAAAATATGATAACCTTCCCTATCCCATTTTCAAGCCGGGCCGATTTTCTTTATTCTATTCCCGACCAAATTACCCATTTAGTCAGATATTCTTTGTCTTACCATGGTCGGGTATCCAAGGATATCGAGTTTGACATATCTTTTTACCATCCCTACTCAGCTCACTTAATAGCATTCCATATTAAATAAAATATAATAACTATTCGTTAACAATATAATAATCGAAATATTGCAACTCAATATAGCTAATATTAAAATATAATTTGATTTAGTATCATTCAGTGTAACGCATGGGTATCTAGTATTCTTAGAATTAATTTCTTTTTTTCTTGTTAAATGAAACATCTTTATTAATGAATCATATAAATGGGATGGAAATTACACTATTGAGAAGTGAGATATATTAATGAAGCTACCATCATGCGAATTGAATCAATTAGATAATATCTATATTACTCACAAATGACCCCAAAGTGAGGTCAGAGGCTAGTTACATTGATGACCCAATCCAGAAACCCCAACAAGTATCAAATTCCTTTCGCATGAAGAGCATGACTTTGTCAAGTAATTATATAAATGATGATGATCACTTTATTATAATTTGAATTATTATATCTCACGTTAATGAAGTTGGAGAAGCATATATAAATGATGGGAATTCTTGAGCTGTTGAATTAAAGAGATGGCCGATGACTATGTGCATGACTAGTTTACAGATTTCCCATGTTTTTATAGCAAAATTGGATTCCATGATTGCACAAAAGTCCCCGGGATAGACTTCTATGTTGGCTGGTTTTCAATATAGGACCCTTTTATGCACTCACTTTTTAAATTTCTTCATTATTAATTAACTCGTAATTTACTAGGATACACAAGTCTTTTTAAATTAAAAAGGTTTACAATATATATATATCATGTTGATGGGTGAATAGCATTGACTATATATTGTGATTAATGTTGATGGGAGATGGAATAGTGGAGGGGATTCAAAAGAATAATGTACCCTAATTAAATGTACCCTAATTAAAGAATCGACAGTCAACAAAATCTTTCTAGTATGTTGGAAAATCTTTCTATTTTAATTTTGAATTAAGAAAATGAATTTCAAGGAGATGGATAGTCGTCAAAGGTGCTGCCATTCAACTACGTACATAAATTATTTAGCATGGATTATAAGTCAAGAAGATCAACGCCGGGATGGATTCTCTGTTGATCTAATGGAAACATCTGAAATGCTAGTTTAACCTTAACATTGAACAACAACTGCTCCCTTATTAGCTCCACGGGCTAGGTGGATTGATCGGGACTCATATTTATTTACTAGATATCGGTTGGGGTTTCTAAAACAAAAGTTTTCCTTTGTTTTTAGGGCATTTGATTTGATTTGATTTGACTTCATTGGGTACACACTTGCTTTGTTAATAACCATTTATATATTGGTTAGTTTATAAATAAATTCAAAATTCAAATTTGGTGTATATATAGATGTCGTTATGTAATCATGTCATGTGGTATTAATGATTAAAATAATGTGAAAACTTTTAATGTCACATAAAATCTGTCGCTTAATGGTGTGTTGTCAAAATTTTGAAATTTAAGTCCAATTAAAATTGGAATTGATTTATAAATTGTATCCAAACATAAAGTTTCTTAAATGTACCCTAGAAGTGGATATGATGATGAAAATAGTAGGGAAATCCAAACTCCCACTATGTATTTTAGTGTAAAAACTTTCTCACATCAATGACTGATATTGTACTTGCGGGACCAAATGTCTGGTATTATATCATTTCTATCTTGTCTAATGGTCATATTAAAGTAACTTCATTCTTCCTTATTTTTCTCTTTTCTACTCACACCGCAATATTATTAAACACCATATACTTATCAACTTTCTATTGACCTTGGCTCTGCATAAAAATTCAAAACGCAATAAATTGATCAAGCCGAGTTGAGTAAAAATGAAGAAACTATAACTAATAAATTTAGCAATAAATTCTGGGCGGATTTAGAACTTGAAGTCTTATTACCAATTGTTTTCGATAAAAATTTTTAATCATAAAATTTCGGGTAACAACTAGCTCTTGTACTAGCCCAGACCCCAGACCAAGAATTGAAGTGTGTTTACGATGGAGATACGCGTAGGTGAGGTTTGCCCTAATTCGTCATCAAAAACAAAACCACGGTTCATCACAATATAGGGCAATATTGTTTGAACTGGAAATGATCCATTGTTAGATGTCTAGTTGTATTATGCCACCAGACGCTTATGCGATACCACATATAAGCATCTATCTGACAATAGATCGGAACTCATGTTTGAACTGCTGTTATTCTTTTTTGGAAGCGTAAGAGCATCTCCAATGCTCAAGTCCATCGTGAATGTTAAGAAAGAAAGTGAAAGACACAAAAATGATTGGTATATCCGACATATTTCCTATTTTCTTTCAATTTTCTTTTTCTTTTAATTACTTTTCACTCATGGACACTAATTTTTCCTCACTTTTCTTTTCTTATTTCACATGTAAGTTCTAAAAACACACATTTGCCTTCTCCACTAATATCTTATCATTATGTTTGAATTTCTATGTACCTCTCTCCGCTTGTTCACTTTTCCCTCTATTTTCCTTACATCTCTTTCAATTCCTCTTCAATTAAAATAATTCACTTCTCTCTACATCTCTTTCAATTCCTCTTCAATTAAAATAATTCACTTCTCTCTACATCTCTCCTCCAGGCCACCCATAACGTTGACTACCCATTGGAGATGCTCTAAGAGATCCAATATGCACCATTAAATTCATCTAATTCATAGATTTCATCCATTGGATTTTCATGCTGGATGGCATTTGATTAGCCATTTATTGGAGTTTAAATAGTTTGAATTATTATATGATCCCTTTATTGACTCCATCAGTCACGCCTGCTTTTGTTGATCCTCACAGTAGGGGAGACGGGGAACTTTAGTGAGGGAACTGAGAAGTATTAAACTTGCAGCTAAAGCATATCAGAGATTAATTAGTTAAAGAAAGAAAATGAGAAATGCGAAAAAACTATCACTCTCCTATTATTTGCTATATCGCAACCGGCTCCAATACCTTGATGGAGCCAGAAATTATGTCATGGGCCAAATACTAAGTTGTGTGTAAATTTAATACTAAGCTTAGTCACGACTGATAGTTTTCTACATTAATATTTCATCACAAAACGATCATGAATGTATAATTAGTACGTATATTACATTATATAGAAATAAAAAAGACAAAATGTACAGTGACCGGACCTATTCATCACCCATTTATATTTGGAGTTATTATGACGTATGATTGGTGATGTTGTCCATAGATATTTAATTCTTTATTAACCTCATTTCTTTTTGCCTGTTTGATGTCCTCATCATTGAGTTTTGCTATCAGAATTTATTTCTTGAAAGTTTTTTTTCTCGCGCATCGCACGAGTGCTTAACTAGTCTCTTTCTAATAATGTAGTTATTAATACTATAATTGCTGGGCTTTGATCCTTTTCTTATAATATAACTCATCTTCTGTATAATAATAATAATAATAATAGAAGTTTGTTTGGTTTTGTATTTTCCCGTCATTGGTATGGCATTGTAAGGTGACTGATGACACCACTGATGATGTCATTGTTGTACCAGATTTCAATTTTTTTCCGCTTTTTTGTATAACTTTTTTTTTTTGGTTTTTAGTTTATTCTTAATTCCTAAATTATCTATTCGACTTTTTTCCCCTTATCTAGCCAACAGCTCTATCATCTTTCCTATTTTTATTTTTTTTCTTGCTATATTTAGTTTATCTTTTATTTCTAATGAGCTACTTTACCTTTCCTTCTTTATCTGATTCCAAGCAGATTACTCTCTCCTCTCATATGGATCATTTTTTTTATTGGCTAAGGTTCAATCAATTTTTAATTCGTAGAAGATTTGTGAGAATATATCAGTTTTTTATAATTTTTCTTAACCTTTTAATCTTTCCTGTTTGAACTTCAATTTTCTATATTTTTTATTAATATGTTTTCATCCGCACTCTCACTCTCTTCGTGTAGGACTTATTCTATTGGAAGAAGATATGTTCATGATTTAATTCCGATTTGGATAAGCTTCAATCCTTTTCTAATAGTCTGTAGATTTGCTGCAATATATCAATTTTTCTATATTGTTCCTTAACTATTTTTTTCCTATTTGATATCCAATGTATATGATTTTTTTTATTATTGTGATTTTTACTGATCTGCAGTCTTTTTCATGTAGGACTCTATATCTGCTAGAAGAAAATTCAGTCATGATATAATTTCCATCCAGGTGCACTGTTTATCTCATCAGTAACCCTAGAATCACCACTTTGTATGTTTTCATTGTAAAATGTCTAATTTGGCGGGAATGTATGAACCATTTCAAAGTTATAAATTAGGTAAAAAAGTTATAAGTCAACCTAATTTTTGAATTTTCCTTACTTAAACCGTTGTGGCTCTTGATCTTATCTCTTGAATGAAATATATATATATATATAGGCCATTGCAATATCGGGCTTATGCACAACAGAATTACAAAAAATTCTATAATGTGTTTTACTGTTTTATAAATCTTATGGTATATTGCTTTTAGTTCCTAGTGACTCTTTATTTCTATGCTTCAGATTTGTATCAATTCCTTCTTCTTCTTCTTCTTTTTTTTGGTTTTGATACAATAATTGTTTATTAAGTAAATATAAAAGAATTGTATAAACAGTGTTATATTTGAGAAATTATAAGAAGGCCATAAATTTTTGTTTACTATCTCGTATTTGTGTCCCAGTTATTCAATCAAATGTTTTATATGATACTACTTTTGATTTCTATTTATGAATTTAGATGTATTTCTAATTTCGTTTTTCTTAATTATGGATTTTTTGCTATAATAGATGTTAAGTAAATCGACCCAAGAATGCATGTGAAATAAACCTAAACCACCTAACGAATTCTGAGAACATAATACAGAAGAACACACGACGTGATGGCCTGGATGCCCCGGAGCTCGGCACCACTGCCCAATCTCCGTTGAAGCTCCACCGGAGTGGAAATGCCTCTATCCACTATAACCACAAAGTTAGTTTACAAATCGATCACAAAAGTTAGTTTACAAAGTTAGTTTACAAACCGAAGTGGAAATGCCTCTATCCACTATAACCACAAAGTTTACAAATCGTTCACAAAGATCGAAAACAAGAAATCAACACGCCCTAAACTCTACGACTTTACAACCCAAGAGTAACACAATAAAAAGCATGCCCCTACAATCTCCACAAGAATCTAACCCTAACTCACAAAGAGATTCATCAAGAATTACTAGAGCAAGAACCCTAGAAAGAGTTAACAGTAAAGAGCATAAAAGGAGGCATGAGATTCATTCTGCCCTAATCTGAAGGAGGAGTAGTCTTTATACTGCAGATGGATGGCTGGGATGCGTCTGTTATATCCAACGGCTCAAAATGTAGTAGCAACACATATTTGACAAAAACATGTTTCTCAAAAGCTGAATTTTGTTTGGAAATAAAAACAACTTTACAAATCTCCACCTTATTTTGAAATCAATAGTCATAGTGGCCGGAAACAAATCCAAATTTCATAGCTTCTTTATTCACCTGCACAAAACAAACACAAAGTTAGTAAATGAATACAAAGTAACATAAACTAAATAATTACAGAAACACAAAGTAACCAAAAATAGCAGAATTTATAAGGCAATTAGTAGAACAAAAACTGCACAGAAAAGCTAGACTGACACAATATTAAGAATATGCAAACCTTCCTTAAATTTGGCTAAAGGCAGAACCTTATTTCCCATATCAGCTGGGTTATACTGAGTAGGAATCTTTTCAATCTTGAGAATGCCTTGTTCAATATGATAAAATGAAATTTAATATCCACATGCTTAGTCCTATCGTGAAAAATAGGATTTCTACTAAGATGTGTAGCACTTTGATTACCAGAAAATAAAACAACATTATCAGTACCAATAAATCCTAACTCATTCAATAATCCTTTTCACTAAATACCCTCTTTCACAGCATCTATAGCATCAATATACTCTGCCTCAGTTGAAGATAAAGCAACAATTTTCTATAATTGTGCCTTCCAACTTACACATGTATCACACAAAGTAAAGAAATAGGCAGATGTAAACTTTCTTTTATCAATATCACCAGCAAAATCAGAATCTATAAAGCCTTTAAGAATAATCTCACCTAATTGTGTTCTGAACAGTAAACTCACGTTCACAATACTATTCAAGCACTTGAACAGCCACTTCATTGATGTCCAATGAAGCTCATCTGGATTGGCCATAAACCTACTGAGTACACTAATTGCATATGTCAAATCAGGTCTGGTACAGACCATTAAATACATGATAGAGCACACAGCATTAGCATAAGGAACAAATTCCATTCTTTTCAATTTATCCTCAGAACTAGAACAATGATATGAAGACAACATAAAGTGATTAGCTGAAGCCAAGGAAACAGATTTTGCATCACACATAGCAAATTTTTCAAGAAGTTTCTCAATATAACCAGATTGGTTCAAAAATAGAGTACAATCAGATCTGTCCCTAACAATATTCATGCCAAGAATTCTTTTAGCCGGGCCTAGATCTTTCATTTCAATCTCCTATTTCAACTTAGCTTTTATAGAAGATATATAAATCATATTATGGCTATTAATCAACATATCGTCAACATATAAAAGCAAATATGTGGATCTTTTACACCAGCACCATTATAGAACAAACAGGGATCATAATTACTTTTTTTGAAACCAAGCTTATGCATAAAAGCATCAAATTTCTTATACCACTGTCTGGGAGCTTGTTTGAGCCCATACAAAGACTATTTAAGCAAACAAACATGATTTTGTTTACCTTTTGATTCAAAACCCGGTGGTTGTTTCATATAAGTGGTTTCATCAAGATTACCATACAAAAACACAGTTTTGACATCAAGTTGCTCAAGCTCCCGGTTGAAATGAGTTACAAGAGCAAGAAAAATTCTAATTAAAGTGTACTTGACTATAGGAGCAAAAATCTCATTGCAGTCGACACCCTCTTTTTGAGAAAAGCCTTTTGCAACTTATCTTACTTTGTATCTCACTCTATCTTCTTGAAATTCCCTCATTTTAATTTTAAAAATCCATTTGCAATCAATCACTTTTTGATCCTTCGTTTTTTTAACAAGAATCCAAGTTTCATTTTTATTTAAAGAGTCCATTTCTTCTTTCATTGCAGCAAATCATTTATTTTTATCTTTCGAAATCAGCATTTCATCAAAAGAACAAGGTTCACATTCATCAGATAAAGAAGTATAGAAGGACACAAAATCAGGATCTAAAACCCTAACCAAACGTGTTCTATTCCCTCTAGTTCTATCCCTAGCTAATTGATAATCATTCAACGGATTTTCAGCGGGCAATTCATGCACAATTTCAACATTTTCAGCAAGTAAATCACTCAGATTTTCATCAACATGCTCATTTTCAGGTATATTAAGTATATGATTCATATTTCCTCCACCTTGAGGTGTTTCCACCTCAAGAGAAGTATCAGAAACATCAGAAACAGACTTGAAATCATCCCAATAAGTAATTCCATGCCTTTGAACAGAATTCTCAAACTATTTAAAATCAGATTTTACTTTAAAGCAAGACATTTTAGACTCGTTTAACACCACATCTGTACGAATAATAACTTTAAAACCCTTATTTTGAAAATCCAATAATCTATAACCTTTGGTCCTTTCTTCATAACCAAGAAAAACACATTTTATAGACCTAAGTTCCAGTTTTTCATGTTTTTGATATGTAAAAAATGCACATCCAAATATTTTCAAATAAGAATAATCAGACAAATGACCATTCCAAACTTGCTCCGGGGTTTTATTATCAATAGCAGTAGAGGGACTTCCATTAATAAGATAAGATGCAGTTTTTACACATTCTCCCCATAAAATTTTGGGCATTCCAGCCCCAAACAGCAAGCATCTTATCTTATTCAATAAAGTCTTATTTATACGTTCAGAAATGTCATTTTGCTGTGGAGTATGTGTTACAGTTCTATGCCTCAAAATTCCATTTTCTTTGTAAAATTGGTCAAACTCAGTATTACAGAATTCCAACCCATTATCGGTTCTCAAAACCTTAATTATCTTACTAGTTTGGTTTTCACAAAAATGTTTCCAATTTCTAAAATTCTAAAAAATTTCAGATTTGAGTTTTAATAAAATTACCCAATTTTTTCTTGAAAAGTCATTTACCTAAACCAACTAATACCTAAAACCAGAAATTGTTTGAATAGGGGCTGGTCCTCAAAGACCAGCATATATATACTCTATTTTATCTCTGGTTTTATGTATACCTTTAGTGAATGGTAGCCTATGTTGTTTTCCCATAACACATTCTTGGCAAAATGGCAACTTTTTACTCTTCCGATCTCCAAAAACAGCATTTTCAGACAAAATCAGCAAGCCTTTTTTCACTTATATGTCCAAGTCTATTATGCTATACTATTGTTTTACTCAAACTTTGAGTCACAGAGGCGCAGAGAACAATAGGAACATCACGTACAGTATACAATCCATTCATCTTAGGAACATTCATAAGCTCAAAAGAATCATCAACAATCACACGACAATGTCTATTCTTGATCTTTATATCAAAACCAAGCTTATCTCACTCCCCCAAAGAGATTAAATTCTTCCTAAGATTAGGAGCATATCCGATTTTCTCCAAAGTAATGATTTTACCATTATCAAACCTAATTGATATGGTTCCTATGCCTTGAAGCTCACAATTATCCGCATTAACTAAGTGCACACAGCCTCCATTAACTAAACTGAGGTCAGAAAACCATTCCCTAACAGGACTCATGAGACAGTACAACCAGTATCCAAAATCCATTCAGTTTTAGAGTTTTGAAATGTGATAGTATAAACTCCACCATTATTTTGGACATTATTTTGAACAAGACGTGTGCTCTTCCGATCTCTTGGTTTTTTTGAATTTCTTTCAAATCATTTATCTTTTGAAAACATTTTTTTACAAAATGGCCTGGTTTTTTACAGTAATAGCACTTCTTCCCCTTTTTACTCTTCCATTTACCTTTGGAATTATCTTTTCCTTTTTCAAAAAGTTCTTATTTTGTTTAGAAAAAGAAGAAGCTGCAGAAGAGTTAGAATTTTTCTTGTTTTTGTAAAAGCCTTAGATTTTCCAAAATCCTTTTGTTCAATTTTTAATTCTAACTCTTCATTTCGCAAGGAAGAAATTATTATGTCAATTGTTACACTTTCTCTACCATATTCCAAAGCATTTTTCAAGTCTTTGTACTTCTCACCATGAGAGTTTAAAAGAGCTATAACGTGCTGGTCATCGAAAATTTTTTCCTCACAATTTGCAAGATCTTGAGTGAGTTTTGTAAATCCGTCAATGTTTTCCTCAAGATTCAAAGAATTGTCAAAATTGAAGCTAAAAATCTATTTTAGAAGATAACATTTATTTGGCATGGTCTTATTGAGGTACAAGGTTTCTAACTTCTCCCAAATCTTACTAACAGATAGGTGCAAAAAAATCAAACTCCAAGCTTGCTTATCTATTTACCTCCTCCTAAATGCACTAAACTCAATAGGATAGGTATTATCTAAAGCATATGCACATTTTTGTTGCAACAAAAGAGCACGCATCTTTTGGCACTAGAGACTAAAGTCTCCGGTACCCAACCAAATATCAATATCAAAACGGGTAGCCATTCTACAAAGAATACAACAAGCTAATCACAAAGAATCAGTGCAACAACCCAGCAGTAGACAATTAACAATATAGATAATAGTGGGAGTTAATCTAGGGACACTAAATACACAACAACAGAATGCTACAACAAAGTTCTTTATCCTAGAAACACAATCAAGCCAATAGTTAACCAAGACAGATACTAACTTGTAGAATGTCATCTGCACCATCCTAAAACCAGTGAAATTAATCGACTGGCTTCAAGACACAAAAAACTAGAACAAGTTCAATAATATCCTTCCAAAATGCATTTATTGAACCCTACCAGTTCCAGCCCCTTAGCTTCTTGGATCCTCGTAGGAGACCCAAGACAAAGGCAACAAGGACACTCTAATTTGATAAGTTTCTTTTGAAAAATTGAACAAGAAATTAAAGAGTTTAGTTTAGATGTTACCCGTTCAATGTAGAATTCCAAGCAGTTTAATGAGCCTCCAATAAGAAAGAAATTTCTGTAGCAATAGGCAACTTTTGTTGCCTAAATCAGGTTGCAATAAGTCACAGCATAGTGATTAATAATTCCAACAAGTGGAATTAAGTCAGCCTTAGGCAGTTTGCAGAGTTGAGAAGAAACTTTAATTGCTTCAAAAATTCAGTCCAGGCAGCATTTTAACACCTTAAAATCAATAACTAAAAAACAACCAAAAAAGACAGTGATTTTCAGCACAGATGAAACAGCAGAAACTTTCAAGAAGTAGTTCAACAGCAATAAAAACTTAGTCTAGAAAACAAAAAAAAAACAACAATGTTTTCAAGCCAAGAAATCAAAGGACTTATCTTCTTAAAGCAGTCTAGGAGCAGTTAAGTTTTCAAAAAGCAATCCATTCACCAGGTGTTCAGCCAAACTACTGTTAATTTCCTCCAAGAAATTTGCTCGTACTGCAGTCTACCAAGTAGGAAGACTTACAGTTGAACTTGGAAGCAAAAGACTCAAAACCAGCCATTGAAAAAACCAATTTCAGCCTTAAGCCCAGCATGCAAGTGGAAGGTCTTGAAATCTGCCAAGAACAGAAGATTTTGCAGCAGATTGATGTAATTCCTAGTGAAGTGTCAAGAAGAGAACACCTTTCAAACTCCACCTAGACTGGTTCGAGCCTGGTTCTTTAATCGCCCTGGAAAACCCCATATCGCCACCAAGATTCAAGCCTAACACACTAAGAAAAAAACCAGGCTTGAATTGTCTAAAACAATTCACCAAGTAAAAAGAAAAAGAAAAAGCAAGTCACCAAGTAATTGTCTCAAGATGGAACCAATTTTCGGTCTCATTCAAGACAACGGAGGCAAAATGGGATAGCATCTTGTAGCTGGAACAATGTCCGTGTGTTCACTTAACACTAATTTGTAAATTTTTTTTTTCTATCATGTCCCTTAATCCGATTTCTACAAATTCGCAAAAAATATAAGTTGTGATTCTTCGAGAACACAATGAAACATTCTATATCAATAATACTTAAGAATATACGAGAATATCTATAAAATAGAATTTATGTTTCTTTAGGAAATTATAATTATTTACACATCTTAGTGCTATTATAGAGTAGGTCATGTTCTTCTAGAATATTTAATTAGATATTATTTTTATTCTTCTGGAATTACTATAATGTAATTATAATAATCTTCAAGATTATTAATGTGATAGGGCACTACATCCCCATAAATATCAGTATATTAATTATAACATATGTGGATAAACATGTGAAATTCAAAAACTTTATCCAATAAACAACGTATCAATTACGATGCATGGATTTATATTAGTTTTATCATATCACTGCTAAAATATAATAAAGAAGGATAAAAGTGAGACAGTAGCTTTTATATTTACATTAATCCATAATAGTCTTCCATAATTATTTCAAGAAGGAGAACCAACCAAGAAAAAGTTCATAATCTCCTTTCCATTGTAAATAAAATACCAAAAATTCATTGGTTTGAATTTTGGCTTTCCATCCCTACATATACACTTAAAGAGTTGTGAATCAATTTAATTTTTTGAAATCAAGTCATACACATGACAAAGCTAAAAAAAAAAAAAAAAAGACGAGTTTGACTTTTACACCATGATAATACAAATTTGGTGATAATCTTACCATTAAATTAACAAACTATCTTGTTGTCAAAGTCATAATAAACTTACCATTAAATTGATAGATCATTCAACTTGAAAACCATCTAACCATTAAAATTGATAGAGGATTCCAACTAAGAAGACAAACAAATTAATTATCTAAAAGAAAACATATATAATAATAAAATATTTTGTGCATTTTGCATAATGAAAGAAAATAATTAATCAAAACCATGCAGGATGTGGTGTTCATATGATCATGGAAAAAAATCAATGAAATCACCGATGCTCTTGACAGAATAGAGGAAAAAGAAGAAAATAAAATCATATCTAAAGAAGAGGAAGAAAAGAAATTAACAGTGACTCGTGTTGATAACTTGTTATGAAATAGAAGGAAAAATATAGAAAAATAGAGGGGAAAAAAAAAAAGCAAACTTAAGAATTCTGTGTGTATTATTATGAGAATCCAAGACCCAAATTTATCAGTATAAGTCTAGCTAGGGTTTTGGAGGTACAATAGTCATTCACAATATAATTAAATAATTTACAGCATATATTTTCCTTTGCAAATTAGGACTTCTTATTTTCACAAATTTGAGTCAATCCCCTGAGTGTTTGAAGAGAAAAAAAATCAAAAAATAAAATATATAACTCTATTTGGGGGGAAAAAAGAACGAAGTTAGGAGAATGTTCAAATTAAAATTAATTTAAATAAAAAATATGCCCCCTGTTTTTTGAAAGTAAAAATATGCGCAATTTGTTGTCACATTTAGTTAACTTCTGAATCACATTCTAATTCGAACAATTCATCTACTGAAAGTGAGTGTCCAGTAGTTTCCTCAACCTATCAGTGTAGGGTCCACTTTAATTTGTATATTGTCTCTGGTGCTTTCAAATGATCATAGCTATGCCAGACATTCGACCTTTTAATTACATATGCTTGTATATTCATACAATAATCATATGTTTGATATTTCGATCTTATAAAGAGCTGATGAACTGGTTACTGTTGTTTACTCATAGAAACTTGCAATAACTAAGAAAATAGGACGAGATTTGGGAGTGATTTTATTAGGTGACATCAACACATATTAGACGAGTAGAGTATATTCAATTTGCCCAAAAGGAGTCGCAATGTGAAGGTAATTATATTAGTAGTTACGAATTGAAGTGAATATTATGGACTAGTCCACTATCAACTTATGTCCAAATGAATTATTAATTAGTCTAACTCGTGACATTAGAACATATTTGACGGATATATAGTCAATCTACCCAAAAGGAGTTATAGTCTCTATGATGATCATTTACTTGCTGAATTTGATTATGATCACTGTGTGTTTAAGGAGAAATTAAAACCTCAAAATTAATGAGACTGATCAAGGGCTTGCTTAAAGATGGGCTATATCAACTGGAAGTGTCCCAAGCCTTCCTCAACTCAGCTTCATTCTCTATTCTCTATTTCCAAACTCCAAAAACATTTAAATAATGTATCTGCCTTTGTTTGTACCTATTTGAATTCTGTGGATGTTAATACTTGGCATCAACGTTTAGGACATCCAAGTCAGCATGTATTGAATCATGTTCTGACTTCTTTGAATTACTCTCATAATGTGCTTAAGACTGTACATTTTTGTGATGCTTGTCAGTTTGGTAAAACTGACTCAGAATTCTCTTCCTTCCTCTACTTATTGTGCAAAATTCCCCCTAGAAATTGTTCATACTGATATTTGGAGGCCTTCCCCAATTCCTTCAACTGAAGGCTATTGATATTATGTTCATTTTTTTGATGAATGTACCAGATATACCAGGATATTCCCCATGAAAATGAAATATGATCCTTTTGTTATTTTTCAATATTTTCTCATTTTCATGGAGCGATAATTTGATATAAAACTCAAATGTCTTCAATCTGACTGGGTTGCGGAACATAGGAAACTTGAACATTTTCTATTAAAACTTGGAGTTGATTTTAGGCATCCTTGTCTCCATACCCATCAATAAAATGGCAGAGTTGAACATAAACATAGACATATTGTTGAAGTTGGTCTTACTTTGTTAGCTCAAGCTTATATGCCTCCAAGATTTTGTTGGGAAGCTTTTTCAATTACTGTTTTTCTAGTAAATTGACATCCCGCTCTAACTCTCCACAACAAATTCCCTTTGGAGTCACTGTTTTCAAAAAAAGAAAATTATAAGCATCTTAAAGTTTTCCGATCTCTTGTTTTCCTCTTCTCAGACCTTATAACAATCATAAGGTTGGATTTCATACTTTTAAATGTGCTGTTTTGGGGCATAGTAATGAACAAAACGGTTATAAGTGCTTGCATTCTAGTGGCAAAGTACTTAGAGCTCAAACTGTAACATTTTATGAGAATTGCTTTCCTTTCTCTTCTGGTTTGGTTGTCCTCCTATTTTTGCTAAATAGGATAGTATTTCTCATCAGTTCCTTCCCTTTTCTTGTCCTTTTGTTCGATTGGACAACTCTGGGAGATGTGTTTCATCTACGGTAGTTTCTGGGTTACCCACTAGATCTTGTCAGTCCACAGATAATCAGTCTCCTCTACTATAAGTCTCTCCACCATTAAATTCTACCTTTCCTCATCATGTACTTGTGCCTGACCCTCCTGATATTTCTTCCGAATCTCAGTTGTCTATCCCTCAACCTGCTCACAATATGCAAACTTGGTCTAAGTCAGACATAGTTAAACGAAAAAAACTTGCTCATCTAGCCACCTGTTTTGAGCCTTCTTGTGAACCTACTTCAGTTAAGAAGGCATTGCTTGACCCCAAGTGGACTGCTGTTACACCTACAGAGTTTGATGCTTTGTAAAAGATAAATACTTAGGTCCTTGTTCTACCCACTGCTTAGATGAATGTTGTTGGTTGTAAGTGGGTGTTTAAAATTAAATGTAATTCTGATGAAATTGTCAAAAGATATAAAGCACATTTGGTTGCTAAAGGGTTTCGACAAACTTCTGGATTGGATTATTTTGAAACTTTTAGTCCTGTTATTAAGCCTTCTACCATCATGGTTATTTTATCACTGGCTGTCACTTTTTAATTGGGATGTGCAACATATTGATATTCATAATGCACTTCTTAATGGTGAGTTTCATGAGAATGCTCATATGGCCCAGCCTGAAGCCTTTGTGAATTCTAAAGTTCCTCATTATGTGTGCAAATTACAAAAAGCTTTGTACGGCCTTAAACAGGCTCCCACAGGGCCTGGTTTAATAAGTTGAAAAGCATTCTTTTATCTAGAGGTTTCATTAATTCAGTGGCAGATTCTAGTTTTTTCATCCATAAGTCTGGTGCTCAGTATTTGTTTGTTCTTATCTATGTGGATGATATTTTAATCACTGGGCATGATAGAAATCAGGTTCTACAGCTGGTTACTAATTTAAATGCTCAGTTTGCGTTGAGGAGAACGGGGTCGTTTTTCTGGGTTTTGAGGCTACCAGAGATCATACGGTGATATATTTAACTCAGCATAAATATATCGTGGATCTTCTAGCCAAAACTAACATGACTGGGGGCAAAGAGTTGTGATACGCCGATGTTTAGCAATCAAAAGCTGCATTCAAATGATGGTGAGTTGTTTGACAATCCCATTCTTTATAGGTCTACAATTGGAGCTCTAAAATATTTAGCTCGATCCATGCTAGATATTGCCTTTGCTGCCAATAAGTTGAGTCAATGTTTGCATTCTCCCACTATCTGTCATTGGCAAGCTTGCAAGAGAATTTTGAGATATTTGACTATATCTTCTATTTCTCTTGAAGCTTGCTCTTATGCTGATTGGGCTAGTTGTGTTGATGATCAACAATCAATATCTGGCTTTTGTGTTTTCCTTGGTAGGAGTTTGATACAGTGGAGTTCCGGAAAACAAAAAGTTGTTGCCAGGTCTAGTGCCGAGTTAGAGTATTGAGCACTAGCTTAAAAAAACAACTAAGATATTGTGGTTACTCATCTTATTTTCAGAATTGGGTATTAATTTGTCTTCTTGTCCTGTGATATGTTGTGATAAAATTAGTGCATTTATCATCAAAACACCATATGTTCATTTTGTGCGGGGAAAGGTACTGGTTAATCAATTACAAGTGCAAAACATTCCGTCTGCTGAGCAAGTTGCGGATTTACTTAACAAGACCCTACCTATAACCCAATTCTGTGTTCTCTATGGTAAGATCACTGGTTTTCACCCCTGTTATGCTTGAGGGAGTGTATTGAGCATAAATAAGTCTTGTCATTTGTGTCATTTGTATGGTCTTGTTTCTATTGTACAAGTTGTTATTTTCTGTTGCTAGTTTTTATGCCTTTCTAAAGGACAAGAATATATTCATTCAATAGAATTCAATTTCTTTCTTCTCTATCTCTCTCCATAATCTTCGTTACTTTCTTCTTTCAGAAAACTTAGATTATACTCTACTCAAACTTTATTAAGTAAATAAAAGAAGAATTTTCAAAAACATTAAATTCTAGTAAAATGCTAAATTTGTTATTGAAGTTAACAACTTACCAGAAAAAATTATTTTAACAAATTTCTTAACACCGCCAATGTATGTATCTTTTTTAAAGGGTTAATTTCACAAAAGCTCCACAACCTTTGAATTAAGAATAATTTTAGTCTCAAACCTTTTGCTCTTCCGATCTCCCTAGTCCCCTACCTTTTATGAGTTTGTACAATAGGTCTTTTTGCCACCCTTATATCTCTTTAACTTTTTAATTTTAAAAACAAAATATTTAAAAATAATAAAAAAATTGAAAAAAAATAAAAAACACACCCCACCCTATTCATTCAACAGCAAATGTGGGGATCCACCCCCTCCTCACACCAAAATGCTGCCAGAAATGGCTTTCTGGCAGCATTTTGCCGGCAGTAAATGGGGGGGATTCAACACCCCCGCCCCCCTCCCAAAAAAAAAAAAAAAATTCATATTGACGGCTGACTAGTATTGATTATTGTGATTAATTTTGTAGACCTTGCTGGGATTGGAGATGGATTCAAAAAGAATAATGTACCCTTAAGAACGGACAGTCAACAAAACCTTTCTAGTATGTTGGAAAAATCTTCCCATGTTAATTTGGATTAAGTAAATGAATTACGCACAGGGAGATGGATAGTCGTCAAATGTGTTACCATTCAACTACGTACACAAATTATTAAGCATGGATTATGAGTCAAGAAGATCTACGTCGGGATGGATTCTGTATTGATCTAATGGAAACATTTGAAATGCCAGTTTGACCTTAACAGTGAACAACAATTACTGCCTTATTTTAGCTCTACTGGCTAGGTTGATAGATCGGGACTTAAATTTGTTTACAAGATATCGATTGGAGTTTCTAAAACAAAAGATTTTCTTTATTTTTAAGGCATTTGATTTGATTTGACTTCATTGCGTAAAAATTTGCAGTGTTGGTAACCATTTATAAATTGGTTAGTTTATAAATAGATTTAAAATTCAAATTTTATATAGGTATCGTTATCTAATAATACCATGTAGTATTTAGTGATTAAAATGATGTGAAAACTTGTATCACATCAAACAGATGGCTTAATGATGTGTTGTCTGTGTCAAGAATTAGAAATTTGAGTCCATTTCAAATTGGAATTGATTTATAAACGGTATCCAAACATATGTAACCTAGCAATAAGTTTTGTGGAATGATGACGAACGAGGATGGATTTCGAGAAACTTTTCTTTTTCTTATTTTTTAGTTCTTTATTTTTTTATTTTTATTTTTGTTTTTAAAATGATAATGTTACATTTATCAATCCAACGAAGATATTTTAATTGTTTTGAACAGAAGCCCAATCACACTAACTCATTTAGTAACTCTCAATCCTAGACAATGTGGTGATTAACATTAAATATAAAACCTAATTGATATATAGTAAGAATCAGTTGAATTTTCAACAACCCAACATTTATAGAAAGCAAAATTTGATAATCACCACTTCTGCTCCACCAAGGCAAGGAACTCTATTTCCTAAAATTTCTTTCCTTGCTCATTATTTACCATTTTTGATCTTATTTTTGCTCAAAGCTCTTTTAAATGGAAGTTACTTGATTGATAACTTAGTTGAATATGTCCACTGTTGAAAAATATGTATCCAAGAAAACTGATAACGAAATTATTAGATACAACGTCATGTCATGAAAGTATAAAACCACATAGAACAATTGTTATAAAAAATAAATAAATAAATAAATAAATAATTTCATTATTTTTTATATTTCTTTAATTTTTATTTTTTAACAATAACTTTTGTGCCTAAATTCGCACCTATCGAGTTAGAATCCTGGCTTCACCCCTATGATGAAAATAGTAGGGAAATCCAAACTCTGACTATATATTTTAGTCTAAAAACTACCTCACATCAATAACTGATATTGTACTTACAGTACCAGACATCTGATGTTACATTATTTCTATCTTATCTATAGTTACAATGGTCATATTTAAAGTAACACCGTTCTCCCTTCTTTATTAGTAAAATTTATTTTTCTCTTTTCTACACACTGCAATAGTCTTAAAACCCAAAACTTACCAACTTTCAATTGAGCTTGCCTCTGCATAACAAATTGATCAAGCGAGTTGAATAAGATGAAGAAACTATAACTAAATTCAGCAATAAATTCTTGGTGGATTTAGAACTTGAAGTCTCACCAATTGTTTTCAATAAAAAATTTTAATCATAATATTACAAATTCTTGATGGATTTTTGAATTGATCAAGGTAAAAATCAAGCAAAAACTAGCTCTACTTAGCCCAGGCCCCAGACCAAGTTTGTTTACGATGGAGTTACGCGTGGGTGAGGCCTGCCCTAATTCATCATCAACGAAACCGCCGGTCATCACAAGATAGGGCAATATTGTTTGAATTGAAAATAATATATTGCTAGATGTCTGACGTATTATATCACCAGACGCTTATATGGTACCACATATAAGCATCTATTTGAGAATAGAGCAGAACTCGTGTTTGAACCGGGGTTATTCCTTTTTTGGACGCATAAGAGCATCCCCAATGTTCAAGTCCATGGTGAATGTTCAAAAGCATCTCCAATGTTTCCTATTTTCTTTTAATTTTCTTTTTCTTTTAATTACTTTTCACTCATTTACACCAATTTTTCGTTATTTTTCCTTCCCTTGTCACATGAAGTCTAAAAACACTCATTCACATTCTCCACTAATATTTTATCATTATTTTTGAATTTCTATCTACTTCTCTCATCCTTTTCATTTTTCCCTCTCTTTTTTCCTTATACCTCTTTCAAGTCCTCTTCAATTAAAATAACCTACTTCTCTCTACATCTCTCCTCCAAATCACCCATAACCTTAACTACCCATTAGAGATGCTCTAAGAGATCCAATATGCACCACTAAAATCATCTAATCCATAGATTTTATCCATTGGATTTTCATGCAATTCATGGATGATATTTGATTAGTCCCTATTGGAGTTTAAATGGTTTGAACTATTATATGATCCCTTTATTGACTCGATCGATCACGCCTATGTCAACAACGTATATTGTAAGTACATACGCGTTGTTTGTTGGACGACGCCTAAAGGTCACAATAGGCGTAGGTTGTTTTATAAAAACCGACGTCTAAAGTCAATTTTAAAAAATAAAAAAAATAAACAATAGGCGTCGGTTTTTGTATTTTCAAAAAAAAAAAATCATTTTTTTTTAATACACCAACATTAACTATTTCAAGGGAGACATTCTTAATAGCTACTTCCATTTTTTTTTTTTTTTAAGATATACTATTATATGATTAAATAGAATTTCAACATTTTCGTAAAATTAATGTTAAAGTGCAAATTTTACACGTTTGAAATTCAATTCTACAAACCCAATCATTACATACCACAACTTTGATGATTTGAAACAGAGATTTGAAATAAAAATATCACCTGTCACATAAATACTATGTGATGACATAAAAGATAGTTACAAATTCAATCAATCTTAATGAAAAATCAAGAAAAAAAATACCTAAAAGAAATGAACATATCCTAACAAGCAAGAATAATCAAATCTTTGCAGCTATCAAACAACTCAATCACCTTCTGACTTACAAGGCTGTCATCCACAGCAAGAACGTCCAACTCATCTCTACCAATCAAACAACAATTACAAAGAAAAGTTCTAAATAAGCTATCAAAAAATGGGTAACAACACACATCCCAAACCATTTGTCCTATTACAAAAGATTTCCACATTGTATATCAACAAAAATCAAGTCTCATGCAGTATATGCACAAAATAATAATAGCACTACTATGGATAAAATCTTCTGTGACAAAATTGCGAAAGTTATAAGTTTAACATCCCAACTAGTTATTATAGTTAGATTTGAAACTACATGTTTTAGCACAAACAAAACCTCGATAGACTCATAGATAGAAATAAATAATACCTGTATAATCATCCTTCATTATATCCATAATATAAGTCCAATGAAAAGGCATAGAAAATTATGAATCAGCATGCTTATGAAACTGATAGAGATTAACTCCAAAAATGGCAACAATATAAAGTAAAAAAAGGATTTGGATTTCAAACAAATGAAAGAACTTAACAAAAATACTATTGCAGAAGGAAAAGTCATATACTAAAAGACTAACCTTTGGGTTTAATATCATTCACTTGGTCTTAAAATGAATCTCAAGGGAGGGAAAAACCACAATCTGTACAAGCAACAGTATATACAGTTCCATGTAACTCAAGTGGGTTATAGCCAGCACGATGATGCATCCTGTGTAAAAAGAAAATGCTATTCTACTCTTCTATTACCACTAGTTATTAATTGTCCTTTTGAGTGGCTTTTCAAAATAAAATTGCTAAAGTGACAAATTTTACCAACATTAAAACTTATGGTTGGAGGGCAAAAGAATCCCAGATACTACAGAAAAAAGATAATCCCTCATTGTAATAGTAAATACACAAATGGAAAAATTATCACTATATTGAGCTGAAGATATGATACTTCTGAAGTGTCAGATGTTTAAATAGCTAAAAAAGAGGAAACAAACACCGGAGAAAACCCCCTCCCCCAAAATCACCACAAGATTCAAGCTTAATAACACTAGAAATCCACTTACCTTAAATAGAAGTAAGAAACAGATAATGAGAGATTAATAGCACAATTACTTTAAATAAGCTGAAATATAATGTGCAAACTTTATTGTAATGTACATGTATGCCACAAACAGCTGACAATACTACATCCAAGCTTTGAAACTAGTGTCAGTGTACTGTTTACTATAAAACCATAAGAATGTCTCACTTTAACAGATGTTAATTGCAGAGGCACATTATGAATAAACGTTTTATTTGGAACTAAATTTAGCAAAAGAATCAAACTCAGGTCCATTTGAAATGAGCTAGTCAAGTTTCTAGCAATCATTTAAATACACAATCATAATTTGACAAACTTAAATGCGATCTAGATCCACACTTCTTCTTTGAAAAATAGCATTACACAATATCAGGTTCCAAAATATCACATCCAGATCACGGCATTAAGCCGACAAGATTCTGGAAAACCAACCACGCACGTACTAGATCAGATCAAACACCACAAAACCCAGATCAGAAAACAATGCCATTAACCAAAATTCACACGATTCAAACCGTTTCTACCAAAACAGAGCATGTAAACAGAAATAAATAAATCAAACACTCAGGACATTTGATATGATACCAGATCTAGAACATTATGGTATAAAAATGAATTCTCGTACCCATCATTAGGGAATAAACAACTAGGTAATTGTTCTTGAAGGAATTGAAAGTAGTTGAAGTATTAACCCGATCTTTGTTCGTTCTACCTAGCTCCAATGCTGCCACTACTGTAGCCAATCCACCAAACACCGCATAGCCGTCCATGTCATCCACGGCACCATTTGCATCGAGAAAGGTGGATTCTCGCATGAAGAATAAAGAATCAGAACCTTCATCAAAAGCCATCGCCTGCACAGCAAACTTCAAACACGAACTCAATCGGCTATCTCAATTGAAGGTGAACGACGATGAGGATTTGGGATTTGGGAGTAGTTCCAGCAGGTAGAGGCGTTTGAAGAGAGTTAGGGTTCTGTGAGGTCGCGTAGTCGGCAGTTGCACGGCAGCTAAAAAATTGAAATGAAAGTGGGTATTGTGAACTCTGTGAAACGAAAGGGTTGGTTTGGGAAAGAATAAAGGGTAAAGAGGCGTCAGTTTCCACTTTAGGCTAAACAAGCGTCTGTTCCTTTAGGAACTGACGCCCCTTACCCAATGGGCGTCGGTTCTTAAAGAAGAACCGATGTGTATAGTATTATTATTATTTTTAAAATTGTCACTGTGTATTGTTTATATGTTGTTTTTTTAAAAATTGATGTGTATATCTATTTTTTGTTCAATTCTGTTGTAGTGTAATGAAAATTGATAAAAATAGTATGTAGGGACTTTTTGTGCATATGTTTAAAGGTGCTTGAAAAAAAAATTAGGAATAAAATTATTGCTTTTTATAAAAGTTGAGGACCTATTGTGAAATTTACCCCTTAATTAATAAGAAGATAAAAAGATTGTTATTATGTGCCATTTACGTGCCTATTGTGATCACTTTCATTTAGGTAAATGCATCTAGTATCTTAACAGAATCAATTCGGTTTCAATTATCCACTAACTATTTGATTCAATAAATGTTATTTGGAAAGAAATAAAGGAAAAGATATATCATATTACGGCAATATATATATAGGACCTTATATTTAATCATAGTTTATTTAATATTTCATATTGATACTTACATGCACATATATATAATATTTGAGATAGTTTTTTTCTCGTGCAGCGCACGGATGAGAGTCTAGTTGTAGAAATGGAAAAGGGGGACGTGGTATATGGATTTATTCTTATTCTTCTTTTGATTTCCATTTTATCTTAAAATTTAGGGTTGTAGTTTAATTATGAAATTTGCAAATTGATTGTGATGTGCCTTTTATTGTTTTTATTATATTATTTATTAAAGAGCAAGTATAGTAAATGTTGTATATGAACTTTCTGTGCAAATTTATAAAAAGTTGATGACTCGCGGTCTTTAAAAAAAGAAGTAATGACTCAATTGATAGAAAGTGTAAACATTGGGGACCAATGTGAAATTGACTCACGGTCCTTGTACCGTACCGTCATTTTCATTAGGCCGTTAGGTGTAAAACAGCCCGTTTAAAGCAGAAAAGCCCAACCGAGTGAACGGAACGGTGGTGACACTCAAAAGATTCCATTGATTGACTGATACTGTAATATCATCTAGCCATTTCACTCCGCGTAACAGCATGATTCCCTCTTCGATCAGGTATTTCTCATCTGATAAATGCCTTCAAGTGCTAGTGTTTTTGTCTACAAGTAAAACAATTTTTTGTAAATCTTTGGGGATTTGGACAACTCGTGCTTGTGTTTTCGGGATGTCTAATAACCACTTTTTTTTTTAATTAGAAAAATGATTTCGGGGACTTAATTCTTCTTTTGTCTTGATTTATGGCTGTTTTAGATTTTTTTCTTAAATTTTTGAGTAAATTTTGGGAAATTTATTTACGTGTACTTGTGTTTTCTGGATGTCTTAGAACAATTTGTTGGAGATTTGGGGGGACTTTGTTTTCTCCTGCTGATGTGTTATGGGTTGTTAGAACTACTTGCTTGAAATTTTGGCTAATTTAATTTTCTTATGCTCTCTCTTGCTGGATGTTTTAGGACCATTTGTTTTAGACTTGTGGCTGCTTTCTTTTGCCATTGTTATGCGTTCTGGGTGTGTAGGACATTGTTTTGCAATTGATTTATACATCTTTTTTCCCCTCCCTGGGTGTTTTAGAAGAAATTTGGGGATATACTTCTTTTATTTTTATTTATTTATTTATTTTCTATGGGTACTTCTGGTTTCTGGGTATTAGAACAAGTTGTTGTAAAGTTCGAGGATATTTTTTATGCTCCTATTTTTTGGATGTTAATCAGGATTTTAGTTTCCGGGGCTTTTTGCAGAGCTTTTTTTTATTTTATTTTTTTTATTTGTGAAATGGAATTATAGAAGTAATACTAATCCCTTGTGTGGTAAACTTGAACTGCCAAGTGATTTTGGCAGGTTGTTTGTAGTAGTATAGGGATTTAGGTATTCTATATAAAAAATTATAAAGTGATGTATAAAATCCCATTTGATTTCATTGGATACTCAAGTGGATTTCTTTTGGATTTTCTTTTGTGTACTGTATTTGGGGTGTTTGACATTTATTTATGTTGTTTATATATGGCCTTTCATTTCTTCTCTCCTTTTCTCACTTTCGCATATCAAATAATATTAATCATTATTTTGTTGACAAAACTGTGCACTGTTTAAGAAAATAAAAGACTCCTTTGGAGGCAGTATATTGTTTCCTTACCTTCTAATTATAAAATATAATTATCGTTTGAGATTGTGAGAAATAATATCTGATAAGACTTGACTTGAAATATGATATGTATATCCAACTTGCTAGGGTTTTAATTATCAGATTAGGTGAGATTGATCATAAACTTGTGTTGTACTGCTGCTATTTTGATAGATGTGATGGATATCTAATGACTAAATCTGAGGCGTTATTGCATAATACTGCTGCTTGAACTTCAGACTTAAGTGCTTGTCTATTAAGAGATTGTCAAACGATGTGTTTAATAGTTAGAGCATTGTAAAGTTTCCTTTCACAGTATTGTTTTCTTCCACACCAATGCACTTTGATTTCTCTGCTTCATCCGTCCTGATCTTTCCATTTTCATTTGATGGTTATGGTGGCTTTAAAGTAACTGCAATGGTAAAGAGAAGCGGATTACCATAATAATTAAGTCAAACAAGACAACCGAATAATATGGGTCTAAGGCATCCTAGCAAACTGGTAGATGTGAAAGTTGTCCTATATGACCTGATCAATTTGATAAAATGCACCTGATTCATTTAGACATTTCTACTTCCCCCCCTACAACAATTGATTAGCCCTTATATTTTATTTTACATGATGATTCAATATTTTCAAGACCTGAAAGTAGTTGAAGACTCACAAAGGAGTAAAAAGTGAGATATGATCAGTCAGAAAATATTAGTTCGTATGTTTTATGATCAGTCTACCATATAAATGGTCAAGTTTTTGGAGAAAAAATGGAATTGTTCGACAGAATGGTAATGTGATTATTCGTGTTACTTTGGTTTACATCAGGAAAGGTAAATAAACACAATATTTAAACCGGTGAAATCGGGTGAGTAGATGTTTTCATTAGACGGGTATCAAACTCGGAGCCTTTTGAGATGTAAGCCTCACTGTAAAGAAAGAAATTCCAAAAAAAAATACCAATATGAAAAAAAGCTCATAATCAAGTTTTGAAAAACTGTCAAAATTCATAATGTAATAATGTGAAGTGTGTGAATAAACAAAAGGAAACTTTTAAATAACAAAAAAGAAACAATTATTTTAGTTGGTAGAGCGTTGTACTATTACCAGAATGAATTAATTTAACTTTTATGTATTGCAAGTGATCAGTGAAAAAAGTGTATAAGTGTAGAAAATTAAGGTGCAGTTTTGTGGCATTGCTGTGATGGATGTCTTACTAAACTGAGGCTAGCCCTCCAGTGTCCCACAGTCACTGCTTTGGGGCCTTTTTTGCCACCCTCGCTCTGAGGGATGCGTTAAGGGATGTTTCAATTGGGTTCTTTGGAATCATGGCTTGATAGTTGATAGAATATATGACATTTTGAAACTAAAGGGAATAATTTACTAAAATATTGTCGTGTGCAAATTAGAAATTCTTCAAAGGCTTGTTGAAATTGAAATTAATTTAAGAATCTGTTCTTCTGCAAGTCTTAAGTAAGAGAGCAAAACGAGAAATACAGTAGTCAGAAATAAATAGGTTATGAGCGCTCTGCTTGGTACTGCAATAACATCATGCGCTTTGGTTACCAAACTTAGTAGGGACTTGGCACGTGTTCACTTCAGCTTAAAGTCAACAAGTCAACTTCATTTTCAACCACCCTACACGACGCTCTTCCGATCTATTTTTCATAAAATATCATTTTTCACATTTCCAGTAATCCTTTCCTCCGCCGCCGCATATTCTCCCAAAAAATCACTTCTCAAAAAAAACTGCTAAACAAGCCACTGTTAGATAAATAGTTGTGAGGGGAATGTTATTTGCAGTTTTCATCTGTTAAAACAATTGCAGTTTTCATCTGTTAAAACAATCTTCCCGCTTACTGTTTCATATAAATATTAACAGCCACAAGTTACATCTGAAAATATGTGGAACCTGTATGGAGCTACTCCAAGGTGATGTCTGCTAATCTTCCAAATGTTTGCAGGTTTTGTTCCCAATTGCTGGAACTTGATCTTGAGCTTGTCCTATGATCTCCGAACGAAGGATTTGTGCATATTGAGTACTTGTCTTGATATATGGTGCCGTATAGCTCTTTTCGTGCCTGGGTCAATCACTTCCTTGCTTGCATGGGGTATGTAATCTGATTTTAATCTATTCCTTTTTTTCTTTTTCATTTTTTTTTCATTTTTCTTCCTTCATGTTCAAGATTTGATTACCTTATGCCTTGAGGTTACTCTATGGCTCATTGAGATTAAATGGCATACCAGAACCAATATTTTTAAAAATTGCTTTATTTTTCTAGGTTAAAGCATAAATCTTTTGTAAATTTTCAATTTTGAGCAGCATTTTTTTTTTGGGGCCAAAAAGAAGATGGATGCCATGGACTTTCTTTGCCTAAGAGTTGGTCGCAATTTAAATTTGACCTTTATGAACCTGGTAGATGGAAAAAGATTTCTGTAGCAAGCTCCAACTTTGTTTAATAATGGCTAGTTTTGTGTTGGAAAAGTTTGAAGCATCTGGCATGATTCATAAATGTGTTGTCCAATAATTTCTTTGCAAAGTTAAGAGACGAATGATTTAGGATAAGTTTAGGCAAAAAACAGGTTTTGGTAACACAGTGAGAAATCATGTTCACACAATGTCAAATCAAGAGATATATTGCCTTCCTCAGAACTTCAGCACATCTGCAGATGCATATTCATGGATAAGTTATGTACTGCAATATTGATTAAATCCTTTTAATTTCTAACCGAAATTTCTCAAACATGTTCTTGAATGTCGTTTTTGGGATTATACTGTAACATATTCTTCCTCTTAATTTGGAAACAGAATTTTTCAGACATGACCTTAATATTGCCTTCTTGAGAAATTCTATATAGCATATTGATATTGTAGTGTTGCAGTTAAGAAAATTCTGTATCTTTTTGTTTTTTTCTCTTTCCTCGTACTTGCAGCTGATAAATGTACAATGAACCAAACAATCTAAAGATCTATCAACTTCTTAAGGTTTTTACCCTTTTTTATTACATTTTCATTTTTTTAGAAGTCCAAATAAATGTTCTCAAATATTTCATATCCTCATGTCCGTATAGAATTAGAAGTGACATTAGTACTATTTTTAGGAAAACGTGAAGTCAAATAATATCTTGTCAACTGTTTCCAGCAGTATGCTACTTAACTTTGTAACATATTGATCGTGAAATTTACCTGCTTTAAGGCACTTTACTGTACCGACTTCATGCCTGCATTCTTTGCATGTGTATAAACTTGAATTGTAACAGAGCAGAAGTTGTCTTGGTTGCTGTGTTAAATCCCGACCAATTATTGCGGTGGATGAGCCGTCGAAAGGATTGAGAATTCAAGGACAAATGGTGAAGAAACCAAGCATTTCAGAAGATTTTTGGAGCACCAGCACATGTGATCTAGACAACAGTCAAGTTCAATCTCAGAGAAGCTTATCATCTATTAGTCTATCAAATCAGAGCCTCAATCAATGCAGTGGCATGGGCAGCACTAGTAACAGCACTGAGTTTGTAAATCATGGCAAGTTTATGCAACTTCTTTCCCTCTTGAAACTGATGAGTAATGTTTTATTGCGGGATATCCCGAGAAAGAATATGTTAATTTTGGCAACAAGGCGGGTTTAGGGTGGGGCAACCCCTGCCCTGCAAAGGTTCCACACCCGCCCTTATTTTGTTTCTCTGCTTGCCTTATTTATTTTTTATTTATCTTTTTTTTTTTCAAAATTTTCAAATTTACATATATACTTTTTTATTATTTTACTTTATATACTGTTGCAAAACTGAGAGGCTATGGGAATTTCCGCCCCATCCAAAGTTAGGCGGGGCAGTATAGAGCAAATTGCCCCACCCATCCTATAAAACTGTGGTGTGAGTAGGGATCATTGCGTTTGCATAAAGCTTATCTCGTGATTTCTAATGCATTTGCACATTTTACCTTTTCTTTGATTTAGGTCTTCTGCTTTGGAACCAATCCAGGCTTCTGTGGAATGAAAGTAAAAATTCTCAAAGCAAACGAAAAGTTCAGGGGCCCATTTTGAAGTATGCATTATCGATTTGTTCTTTTCTTTCATGTAATATACGAATGGTCGAATTAAACTATATGGAGCATCATCATTTACGTAGACATAAGTGAAGTGATAAGTTATTTGAGTGTGCTTCTCTCGGTAGTTTGATCTGTTGCTTGACCGGTTAGAAGTTGTTGCCATGGCATTCGCTGACTTTCAGCTTTGTAACGAAAAGTTCAGGAGCCCTTTTTGAAGTATGCATTATATATTTATTCTTTTCTTCCATGTATCATGAGAATGGTGGAATTAAACCATATGGAGCATCTTCGTCTATGTAGACACAAGTGATAGGTTATTTTAAGTGTGCTTTTCTTGGTAGTTTGAACTATTGCGTGACTGGTTAGAAGTTGCCATGGCATTTCCAGACTTTCAGCTTTTGTGAATTGTGAACCTTCTTTGACTCCGAATAACTTGCTTGCTACCTTCCTTAATGCTGTATCATTGTTCTGGATGGTTTATTCTCCTTGACCACTACTCTTTTAACTTCTCAATAACTAACAAGGTAAAATTCTATTTTGCAGTTGGAATGCAAGTTATGAAAGCTTACTTGGCACCAGCAAGCGTTTCCGTCAGCCGATCCCCCTCTCTGTGAGTTGATGATGCTATATTTGGCTTCTTTTTATATCTGTCACTTGTTATACTGTTGACTGTTGACCATCGACCCTTGTGACCTTCCAATGGTGACAGGAAATGGTTGATTTTCTTGTGGATGTATGGGAGCATGAGGGCTTGTATGATTGAACAAACCTGTCTTTGGTGATTTATTCTCAATATATCCAAATTTTCTGTGAGATTGAAACTAATATAAAAATAGTTGGATGCATAGATTCCAATAGGGAAGGTTGTTAAAAGTGAAACTTGACAAGTTCTATAGACGAGATCTATGCCCATGGTTCTTTGTTTTACTTTTATATCCTCTGTAAATGTAAGCTAACCCACAAGGACGGACTAGTGGTTTTATCTTCCCTTCTTCATGTAAGACAGTTAAATATTTTGGGCTAATGCTATTGGCTATTGGCATACATGTTTGTTACAAAGTATTGATAGTCACACGGTGATGGGATAACAACTTACGATATGATGAACCAGTTGAAAAAGTCGATTAGTTTCTGCCGTACGCGGCTAGGCATGGTTTAAATCTTTTTTCGTTTCTTGCTATCACTTTACTGATGTATTCAGTGTAAATGATGAAAATTTTTTAATTTTCTAGTTTGTTATTAGGTTAAATATTTTCTCTAGATCGATTGTTTGCTCATATTATTAATTAATTGGAAAAAGAAAAGCTCTTCGTTCTCAATTAATTTGTGGGTGAAAAACCTTAGTATATGTGGGGAAAAAAACCTTAGTATAATTTAGGAACAAAGGGCATATTAGGAAACACATTTTTAAATTGTACGTTTTCAACAAAATTAATTAAGTTTTCGTGGAAGGGGAATATTTTTGTGGGACGGGGTGAATGATAAATATGGAAACAAGATTATATAATTTAGACATCTCAAAAAAATAACATGAATTATATAATTGGGACGGAGGGGGAGAGAGTAAATTTCAAAGGTCACAGGTAAAAGTTTGTGTACTTTTTACATAGAGGTGTATAACGAGAGATAGAGATGCGAATGGAATTGAAGATAGTAGTTGGTCTCCTGAAATTTGTGATTGAAATTTTGCAGGCAATGAACGAGAAATATAGATTAAAGGATTAATTTAATAATTCAACGTATTGAGCGTAGTAGTGATCATTGAAGTTTGGAAGAGTTACATTAATCAGTGCTACCTGTAATTTTTTTTCATATTAGTTATTATTATCTAATGGGACAGGCAATTTTTTTAATATTGTTACAATAGTAAAATTTAGTAGTACTTCTCAGTCAACAAGTTCATTTATTTATTTTTTGTTTCACTCAAGTAGTTCTTTTTTTTTTTAGGATTATTATAAAGGAATTATGCGGAAGGAGAATCGAACATTTAATCAAGGGCATGATAAATCTATTTAAGTGACAATAGATTATTTGGGTAGTTCTTATTTGTTGATAATAACTAAAAAAATAAATGAGTGTTTCACTTAATTCTTTCTACAAGCTGCAAGCATACAAGTTGCAGATGTGACAATTACTGATTGAAAAGTCATGTGAGTTATATGTACAGTTGTAAGGCTTCTTATACAATTATTCTAGAGCGATGAAAACTTGACATGAATAAATGACATTTCTCAGCCGCTTGATTTGTAACAGTGCAATGCTCTTCCGATCTGTTCTCACTGAAAATCTGGGGAGATGTGAATATATGATATTCTATCGTAGGCAAATTGTTAAGGAAAAGAATCACGCTATTTAGACGTATTATTTGTCATTTTCAATCTCAGTCTAATTTACAATTTTTTACTGGATACTGACTAGATATATGTCTCAACATATTTATTATTAGGGGAATTTAAAAATACACCTTGTGTTTATAGTTTATTTAAACTTTTTATACCGTGTTTTAAGAAATTACAATTTACACCTTACATTTCATTTAATTTAACATAACACAACTTTTGTTAAAAAAAAAATAATAATAATAATCATAAAATTATTTATTTTGATAAAAATATCCTTTTGTAACTAACAAATCACATATCATATATTATTATGCTACATAACATTTAACGTACCATTTCATTATTCTTGAAAATATATTAAATGTGTTGTAAATCGATTATGAAGTGAACAACTATCCTATACCTAAAACCCTAGAAATCGTAAGATAGATTTCTTGGCCACTACTCCAAGTAGCTTGTGCTTCAAGTATTCTTGGCTAAGACTCAATTTTCTTGGTCAACACACATACACTTGTATAAATAGATGCCTCATGTTTCTGTATGATATCCAAGAATTTGAAGAGGTATTTATTTTGTCTCTTATTTCTTTCTTTTATAACACTTTATTAGTACGATGAATATTTTTCTTCTTTTCTTTCTACAAAAACATCTTATTCTTTGTTTTCTTATGTTGAATCATGTTTAATGGTTATATGGTTATATTAATATATTCCATTCTTTTTCCTCAAAAGATTCTGTAAAATTATTATTCAACCCGTTCAACAAATTGTTTATTCTTTAGCAAATTTTCCTGTTTTCACTTTTCTGTTTCTTTCGTCTTTTCCTTTTGCCGATGTCAAAAAGATTGGCACTCGACAATTTTACATCTAATTCACAATTTTTATGATGCCAAAACCCTCATTATAGCACAATTGTGTTTAAATGTTTTATATCACAACAATTTTTTTCTTTCACATCAATGACTTGGTGTCAAAATATTAATTTGATTATCCATGTCTTTATATATAGATGTATATAAATGGATAGCCAATATTTAATTTTAATGGATTTTTGGCTTCTAATTTTATAAGTCACGTTGACAATCATATTTTGATATAAAGGGATCATGAAATCTTTTTTTGATTGATTCATTTTGAGATAATATGACGGCCAATTACATAATGAATGTAAATCTAGTGGTCACACATTATATACTTTTATCTTTTTTTTTTGCTCATATAGCATGGTGATCATGAAGGATTCTTTTGATTGATCTTCTTTGTGATTTGATTTTGGATGCCAATCACATAATACATATGAATATGGCAACTATTATCTATTGATAAGTACTAACAGTCTTATTTAAATATATAAGAATCATGCATCTTATATCTGTTATATTAGTAACTGTTATTTACATTTGTTCATGCACAATTAATTGAACTATTAGATATTCTATACAATATGTTTATATAAGTTCATGTAATTATGTTGCCATAATTCTCATATAACTATTTGTGCTACAAATCTTTGTTCAGTGCTCTTTAAGAAGCACATTAATTTTAATTATTTCCCTCGAAGGGTAAATATAAAAAAAGGGTTCTAATTTATTATATATTATTCTTATCCCCGAAGGAAAGAATATAAATTTATATTATAGTTAATATGATACTTGACTAATCTCATATTAATTATTATGTGTGACTTCATGTAATTCTTGAAGAACTACAGTTACATCTAATTAAATATTCCAGAAGAATATAATTGCCTACAAAATCCCCGAGATGTGCTAATAATTATGGTTTTCTGAAGAAACATAGTTTGTAATCTTAATCTCAGAGGTTATATTGGCAAATATTTTTGTTGTGTTACCGAAGAAAATCTTAGCTTTATATCATAGTAAAAATATTTTTAAAAAATATAATTTGCTTCTAAAGAGCAAGATAAGATTTATTTTTGTGTTGTGGTTTCTTATTATTTGTTCCTGAAGAAGCTTAATTTTTAGTTCATCTATTATTATTTTTATTCCATTATATTTTCTGCTTCGCAATTTACATTTGATGCACTTGTTTATTTATTTATTAAATCGTTACTATACGTATAATAATAAACTAGATATGATGAGTTGTTACTCCTAAAGTAGTACAACTTATATGTTATAATATTCCCGCTGAATATTAATTGTTCTTGAAGAACAATGTTATGCTAGATATTATATTTCCAATATATTTATAATGAATATTTAATTACTTTTCTTGGAATAGTAGTAACTCAAATTGGCAATGAATCGTGGATATTGTTCATAAAGAGTAGTTGATGTACGAATTTAAATCTTATATGTACATGTTACTTTTGAAAAACTATATTATCATAAATATTTTACGAGAATATAGAATCCTGTTTATTCTATGATTTGATTGATTAATCTCTTAAATGAAATCTCGAAGATTTCATATTAATATTCTTGGATCATTTTAATAAAGATCCGTATATTTTATCAGAGAATATTTTATTGTACTTGTGAAGAAAAAAATTTGAACAATATCGCAAGTGACTTTATATCATACATATATAGTATTATTTATGGAATGACATAGATATTGTTTATATGATATTCTGAAGATTTCACATTAAAACTTATAAAACAAGTGAAAAAAATCTCATAAATTTTATTGAACTAGAAGTTCGATAATTATTGAAAGCTCTAGACGAGTTAATTTGTGTAGTTTTTGTCTTAATTTGTATTCTAGAAAATTAGTACAAAGCCAAGTATATTAAACTAGAAGTTTAATGAAGATATATTGATTGGCATAGCTGGTCAGACCATTCCAGCTTGTAATGATGAAAATATTGAGGATTGTCGGGAGAACTAGAGGATTCATTCACATAAGTAATTCTCATATGTTGCATATTCTCAAAGCAAAACGATTGCTAATTATCACCAGTAAATTTTGGAACTATATTCCAAAGATTTCTGGAAAATATTTAAGGTAAACTCTATAGGCCTACTCATCCTTCATGTAGACCTTCTAGATATTTATAATTTGAATCCACTAAATGCCAAATGTGTTAGATTACTTATAACCTGACGTTTATGAGATTATTTGCTTAATTGATTGATAATAAGCAAAGTTTTAGATATAAAATAAAGACATTTGTGTCTTGCTGGTGAACTTTATCCCAAAATTTTATTAATGATTTATATTTTAGTTGGGATACTTGATTGCATATGGTGTGTAGCAAGACCATTAAATATGTCTCAAGTTATTTGCTACTCTATTAATCGAGAATAATATTTTCTATTTAAGTGAAAAATTTGTATTTTATTTACAGCATTATTATAATTTACCAAATAAAAAATTTATAATATGATACCCCTTTTATAGTTGGCTTATAGTTAAAAGTCTCCCCTTACTAAAGGTTATAAATGCGATTTATGTATAATCGCGCCACTATAGAATTGAAATGGATATTACTAAATGCTGAGAATACATGTTCAAGTTTGGAATCTTTAAGTAACATTTATTTTTCATCCCTGAAGGATGATATGTTATGACATGATTTGTCGATTGTTGATGTATTCGCTAAGTCTTCTCAGCATTAGGGGGAGGAATTAATATTTGGTAATAGTTGAATGAAATACACTTTTTAATCCTCGTACGGTATAGTGCAAACTAGAAGTTTGCAAGTTAACATGCATTTCAATTAATTTACTAAAGTATGGTTACTAAATTCTATTTTACGAAGCTTAAGTGCTCCAGCTTGGCTTGAATTAAAATCATATATAATGTGATTTATTAATGACATGCCTGAAAATGATGTTAGTTGATTCCAAAATAAATATCCCTATGCTAGAAAACAGAGCAAATAATTGTGATAGTCTTATTAAGGCATAATACTCTCGAAGAGTATACAGATATAGCTAGTCATTAAACCTCACAGAGGTTCTGGTACCTAACATTAGTTGAATAAAGAGATCTCGACAAGTTATGCCTTTTTTGGGATTACATGGAATCGAAGGAAAAAATATTAATGAGCTCATTGATTGCGAGAATGATGAATTAATTCTTAATCAAATATTTAATAATGTGGAATATTTGCCAAAACAAAAAGATGCAATCCTGTAGATTGCTATATGTTAAGACCAGCAGTCTAGCTATTTGTATATGTATATATATACACACACACACACTATGTCAAATATGTACTTATATGAAAATATCATTAAATATGCGGTAGTACTATTGAATGAAATTACATTCAAATAGAAAATAAATGAAAGAAGTAATATTGTAATAAACAATATCTTTAGAAAATATATGAAAGAAGTAATATTGTGATAAACAATATCTTCGTCTAAGTATGGCTCTTGATATCATGCATGAGGATGAGAACCCTGAACCACAGTCTATTAAAGACAGTGAGCAAAGAAACGATTGGTTAAAATGGAAAGAAGCCATACAGGTGAAGTTGAATTCTTTGGAAAAAAGAAAAGTTTTTGGACATGTAGTCCAAACATCCAAAGATGTAATTTTTGTGGGATACAGATGGATGTTTGTGAGAAAAAGTAATTAGAACAATGAAATTATGAGATACAAGGCTCGACTCAGAGAACAATGTCTTTCACAAAGACCTGGAATAGATTATGATGAGACATATTCTCCTATGATGGGTGCCGTACATTTAGATATTTGATTAGATTGGCTATCTCACGAAAGTTAGAGATGGGACTTATGGATGTAATAAATGCCTACCTTTATGACTCGCTTGATAGTGATATTTATATAAAATCCCTGAAGGATTTAAAGTGCCAGAAGCAAGTGATTCATCCCCTAAATATATACTCTCAATTAAATTACAAAAATTACTCTATAGATTAAAACAATCTGGACGGATGTGGCATAACCGTTTAAGGGAATATTTGTTGAAAGAGAGATATCAAAATAATGAAAGAAAACTGATATTGGATTTGCAATAATAGCAATTTATGTAGATGATTTAAATCTAATAGGAACTCCTGAAGAGCTCGATAGAATTGCTGGATATTTAAAAACTAAATTTGAAATGAAAGATTTAAGGAAAACTAAATTTTGTCTTGGCTTGCAGATTGAACATATTTCAGAAGGATTATTTGTTCATCGGTCTATATACACAGAAAAAGTTTTAGAAATGTTTTATATGGATAAGGCACATCCATTGACATATCCAATGATATAGACAAAGATCCTTTTCGTCCACTTGAAGATGGAGAAAAGATTATTGGTCCTAAAGTACCATATCTTAAGTGCAATTGGAGCATTGACATATCTTGCAAATTACACTCGACCAGATATAGTTTTTTCTGTAAATCTCTTTGCTAGATATAGTTCTGCACCAACTCAAAAACATTGGAATGGTGTTAAACATATTTTTCGTTACCTTAGAAGTACCATAGACTGGAGATTATTTTATTCACAAAACACGGATTCTTCTTTAGTTGGCTATGCAGATACAGATTATCTTTCTGATCTATATAAAACTAAGTTACAAACAGGATATGTCTTTAATCGTGGAGGAACAGTTATATTCTAGAGATCTAGGAAGCAAACCTTGAAAGCAACATCTTCAAATCACTCAGAAATTATTACAATCTATGAAACAAGTTGTGAATATGTATGTCTTAGAAACATGACATATCATACTCAAACATCATGTAGAATAGTTTCAATAAAAAAAGGTCTAACAATACTACATAAAGGTAATGCAGCTTGTATTGTACAATTTAAAGGAGGCTTCCTCAAATGGGACAGGACGAAGCACATATCTTCAACATTTTTCTACAACATGAACTTCAGAAAAGTGGGGATGTCAACATTCAACAAATCCATCCAAGTGATAATGTAGTTGATTTATTCACAAGACGCTCTTCCGATCTGGCATTACCAACTTCTACATTCAAGAAATTGGTCCATAAGATTGGAATGCGTCGACTTGGAGATTTTCAGTGATTGACATCAAGGGGAGTAGCTGTACTCTTTTTTCTTCTACCAGTTTTGGTCCAACTGAATTTTTCTGGCAAGGTTTTAATGGGGAAGCATTTATTACTCTAAATATTCGTTATATATTGTACTCTTTTTTCCTTGAGTTTGTACTTTTTCTCACTGGTTTTTGTCAGAACAAGGTTTTTAACGAGGCAGTTAGATGTATAAATAGTCATTCAAGAAGGAGTGTTGTAAATCGATTATGCAGTGAACGACTATCCTGTACTTGAAACCCTAGAAACCGTAAAATAGATTTCTTGGCCACTACTCCAAGTAGCTTGTACTTCAAGTATTCTGGCCAACACACATACACTTGTATAAATAGCTACCTCATGTTTGTGTATGATAGACAAGAATTTGAAGATGTATTTATTTTATCCCTTTTTTTTTTTTGAGGAGAAATGCTTAACTTTCATTAGAAACATCATCAAGAGTTACATCCAAGGCAAGAATAGGGGATAACCAGGAGGGAGTATGGTTTACAATGTACGCGCTACTAAAGCATCTAGCATGACGAGCTAAAGAATGTACAACACCATTAGCCTGCCGACTTACATGTTGCACCATGAAGTTATTAGGTATTTATTTTATCTCTTATTTCTTTCTTTTATAACAAAATTAACAATTCTTTTATCAATTTTTTTCCCACTTTCACTCTGTATTATTTTTTCTAAGCAAAATAAATATATGATAATTGAATTATAATAAGCAAATTGAGAACAGAGAGTCGTCTTCATAATCATCACAACTAAAAATATTTACATATTTATAAGAAAAAAATTTTACTCCTCTGATTCTCTTATTTTCCTTGTTTAAAAATATAGATGGATAAAGATGAAAAACACAATAAAAGAAAAGGGAAAAAAACAAAGATAAGAAATAGTATCAACTATCGCGTATTATTTAAATTGATTTTTTTATACATTGAGTAAGACTTATCTACTCAATGTTAAGGACAAATTCATATTTTCTCCTCCTATATAAACTGCAATTAAGAAAATATTATCTGTATTTTCTAAATAGTATATAAAGTGTTACAAAATATAATATATGAGGTGTGATTTGTTAGTCATAAATAAGGGTAATTTCATCTAAAGAAGACAAACTTCTATTTTTATTTCAATAAAAAGTACATTTCATTAATATTAAATGAAATGTAAAGTGTAACTTGTTATTTTTAAAAAACACGGTATGCAAATTATAAATACACCACAGTATTTTGTAAATTTCCCTTATGATTATCCAACCATCACAATGTAAAATTAACAACTAGACGGAAAACTGGTTTCTTGTCTAGATAAATAACATTATTGATTTGGCTCATGGGACCATTATTACGGAAATTTCTAAGGAACCAGAGCCGAGTTCCCTAGGAAGCTCGGTTTCCAATAAAATGTTGCCATATGGTGTGTCAGATGAAGTGTCCGTCTGTGATTAAAGATCTAGCTCCATAAGAAACCCGATCTTGTTTCTATAGCCGGACAGCTATTATTACTCATCTCTAACGAGATATGCTATAATCCCTTGTTAGATCACTTGCCCGATTTGTTGTCATTAAATAATTATTTAATATATAGACAAAAACACTCCAATATCAAATTGAGACACAAGGGCAAACAGATACACGCACCCCCACCAAGTTACTCGGTAAGTAACCCAACAAAAAAGAGTACCATTATGCATCTATAACGATCTGTTAAAAGGACCACTGGGGAATGTATGTCACGTCCTCAATAACTTGAATTCAATACCTCCCCTTTACAAGAGAGGCCAATTAACAAGTCAACGTAGTAGCTTGAAAAACCAATTACGCAGTCTACGTAATTTATTTTCAAGCTACCATGTCGACTAGATCGTTGACCTCTCTCTTAATACGTATTCAGTAAATATACACCAATCCAAAAACGCAATCTCTACGTGAACAGACTGAAAATGAAGAGTGAATAGATCAGCCATTATTGAAAGCTTTATCCGGAGGCACGAAATGTATGTCATTTCTTGAGTGATTCAAAGTACATATCCCCTTTATTTTCAGTAATGATGTAATATATACACTGCCAAAGATTTTTGCTTACCAGATGACTAACGTCTGATGGGACATTCTCACAGTTCAGTCTAAGAAACCGCAACAAGAATAGGCAGAGTTCGATTTCAGGTACTTTAAGCCTCGGACAAGTAGGGAGATTATACACAGTTTCTTTCCATGTTTTACATAATATATCTCACATATTACTGCGAAACTAAAGCTTCCACATTACCAGTTTATCCCATTGGACGGAGTCATTTTTCTGTATTACTGCTGTGCTTATTGATTTGCTTCATGACGAAGAACTGGATCAGCAAGTCACTGTTCTAAACAGAGCAGTATTTGACATCGACTCTGTTGGTCTCCAAATTACATAGTCAATGTTCGAGCACAAGTTCTTGTAGAACTGCAATATGAAAAACAGGGACGCAGTTGAGAATTGAGATTGATTTCGAGTTCCTCGGAATTTACAAAGCATCTGTTTAGCATTGTAAAGAAAGTTAAACCTTGTGATATTCCAGGGTGTCTCCAGCAGCCTTACGCACGTCCACCATGAAAAGAGATGGAGCTACTTCAAAAACCTTCGAGAACAGAAAATGACTTTGTATTAGCACGGATTCCTACCTGTACTAATCGATAAGTTTTGACGAGTAATTGCTGACAAAGATTCATGTTATACCTCCAAGACAACAGCAAGTTGACTTGCCCCATTTGCAGATACACCCTCGAGTCTTGTCTGTCAACAACGGTGATTAAAATAATTGGCCGCATCAAACAATTGAAAGTATTGCTATTAGGTTGGAGAAAATTGTGAAATTTCGTCTGTTGGTAAGTGTTGAACTAATAAGTATAATAAGCTAGTTTTTCAATTTTTCTATTCTTCTTGTTTGATGCTCATTATTTGTTCAAATTTAGGGAAATTATAATGAGGGGAGAGGTAGAATGTGTATTGGAAATGTAAAAAAGTTTGAAATATGTTATTGTAATTGAGCAGTTATCAAACCAATTGTTAAATCAGTGATAGGTAAAATTATAATTTGAGAAAATAATGGGAATCAAACAAGCACTAAGACTTAAGCAAAGGATAAACACGACGATGAATAAAAATAACAATTGTGTTTTTTCCCTTTTGGCAGGTGGCAAGGTGACCATTCAGTCCAGGTCTCTATCTTTGGCATATAAATTTTTCTTTGAAAGACTTTTTCAAATGGATGAATGAACAAAGGAAAGAACATTTCACTCGTGTAATCCCATTTTGTACATTAAATCTAGAACACGATAAAGCACTATGCCATCAAAATTAAGGGTGTCAATGCGGAAAGATGTAAATAATACAAAAGCTATGAAAGTATACCTTGTAGTTATGTCTGCGAACCTTGAACCCCATTGATTCAGAAGCCGCCTCAATTGCAGAAATTATGACTTTTGCAGGTCGGCGGGAAACAAACCGAGTTTGGCGCCTGACATAATCCTGCAAAGAGATATAGATTTAATCCAGCTGCCAGCTTTCAAGAAGTTGCTGACCGAGTTAACTGGTTCAGTGAGTAAACAAAAACATTCTAAAAGAAGTTAACATGCACTATCTCAATCTTCGCACACCACAGTATCCAAAATCAGTATACTCATGTTCAAGTAGGCATCACGGTTGATCTCAACTCCACTAGTGTCTTCTTCATCGTGATTATTAGATGGCAACTATTATAGAGTTACCCACATTTGACCCCTAATTAATTTCTGTTTGTGTAAGGGATGTGTGTGTGCGTGTTTGCGCACACAGACACAGACAGACACAGGGAAAGATATATATATATATATATATATAGAGAGAGAGAGAGAGAGAGAGAGAGAGAGCGTGGGAGTTGAGGTACCTAGTTGGCTTTGAATACAAAAACAAAATCAATTTAAACAATTTTTTGTTACCAAACATGTTATGTATGTGTTTATATATAATCCCAACATGCAAAATACAGATTCTTCAATTTAGTTTCACTGATGTCATTGTATGAAACCCTCGTACCTGACGCCTGTCAAACAAGGCCGATAAGTTTAACCCTTGAGACAGGGTAATCATCTCAAACGCATTCATGATCAAAGGGCCACTGTCATCACTTCTGGTTTCATCAGATACATATTTGCCCTGTATAATTGAAAACAGCAAAATGCTGAATCAACTTTGAAGCTCTAATATCAATCACTTGCAAATATCTTAATACCTCCCTTGTGAATAAATTTACAAAGAAAAAATACTAAAAGTATATCACACCTCTATATCATCAAAAACAGCTTGAACATCATCCAGATTCACTTCTTCAGCTTCTTTAACTGGGATAGGGAAATAATTTTTCTGGAACCAGGGGTGCTTTATAATGCCTTCAATTGTAATCCTCTGCAGAAAAGATCCAACAGGAATTTCATCAAAGATCCAAAAGATTTGATGTTCTAAAGGGTCAAAAATGAACGCCACCAAAATTTATCAGAAACTGAAGGAGAAAAAATGTGAACGGGCATTAGAAATTGAACGGACAAGAATGTTTATTCTCACACAATTCAACTAGATTAATTACTTTGAGATTCTAATAGTGGACTTTTACAACTATGTTTTCCATCATTTCAAGTGATGAGACCTTAATTTTGTGATAGATGGCATTAGATTATTTTTTTTTTGAAAATCGACCAAGATGGACGTTAACTAATAATTATAACTGACCCTAAGGGAGGTTTTCTCCCCTATGGGCAAAAATAGGCATACATGTACATCCATCCTGTGTGTCACCTTCCACCATTCATCTTCTTCTCCAATCGCTCTTTGATTCTTCTCTCAAAATCAATTCATGGCTTCACCATTGTTATTTCTTACGGTCAGATTCACTGCCAAAGGTATGCTAGTATATTTCTACAGCTTTTTAGTTGTATTGGAGATTTAGGTTCCTCAAAAACCCCTATATTGAAGGTTTAGGTTCCCCCGACAAGCCTATTTCTTCTAACCTCGTTACTAGACCCGAGCATGTCAATTGATATTAGAGATGGGCCAGAAAGAAAGGAAAAATTTTCAGCAATGGAGTATAATGGCTAGAGAACATAAAAAGGGTTTTCTTCTCGTATTTTTCTAAAGGAAATTTATAGCAAAACTCTCTATACTTTAAAGATGTATTGAGAGAAACTGGCCTGTTTTCAAGCAAAGATACTAAAGGTATAGCTGGAAACCTATAGCTTCATTGTTTGCTGAAAGCCATTGTGTATTAGCAATCTTAAGCTCAACAAATGATCAACATGTTAGAAAAAATTGCAAACGAAATGCCTTGAATGGCCATGCAAGAAATTCAAGATCATTAATGCAAGAATCCAACAAATATAATGCAGAGAAGGATAATTACTTCTGGAGCTAAAATCTTGCAAGCCAACAAAAATATTGCAAAGAAACTAAATATGAGAAAGAGAGAACATTTCAACTTCAAGGATATAAAATGATAAGCATTGTCAAATGTGTTTGACAGTTAAGAATCAAGAAGCAAAACAGTGAGAAAAAAAAAATTAGCAATGTTGTTGAAGTAATGAGGTATATTGAGAAAAGATCCAAATTGTCTAGCCATAAATTAGAAGTGAATAAACAAGTAATATATTATTTCAACTTAACCTATTGGAAAAGGTGTTGTCAAGGGGAAGAGGATATTACAGTTTTTATTCCTATTTATATTTTATGTTTTACTTATATGACTTAGTCAAGGTACTAGGATGTTTATTTTCATCAATTTGGGGGATTTTGAGTGAAGCCATACGTGCTCCTTGGTTTATAATAGATGACTTGATATTTGTATTTGAAGTCTCAACAAGATTGGGTTGGGATGCCAATGAATGAATTACGTGATCCTACAATTTTTAGTTGTCATGGAGGTAAAGGTTCCTAAAAAACCTATCTATGAATATAGCTGCTTCCTCAAACAAGCGTATTTCTTCTTTTGATGTTCTTACCAGAAATTTAATCATAATAGTTGGTATCAGGGATTGTACAACAAAGCAATCAACAGATATCACAATGGAAAAGGCCTTACTATTGATCAAAATGAAAAATTCAGCAAAATCAGCGATACATTGAGGAAGTCAGAAGCGAAACTGCAGTTCTCATCAAGCCAATTGATGAAGATGAAGACAATATTTAAATGGTATAAATGTGGTGTTATCTAATAGTTTAAACTTTTAAGTCAAGTAGTTCAACACAGTATAAGTGCATAAACAGGATCTAAGTTCGAGTCTCACTGCCACCTATTCAAATGAGCTATACATGATAGGTATTAATGGAAAAATAACTAAATTCTACCCTTAAATGAGTGAATATGGTCGAAGACGATATTTAGATGATATAAATAAAGCCATTTAACAGCTTAAGCTTTTAGATCAAGCAGCTTGACGTGAATATGCTGAAGGTAATGCTAGGAGATGCATACCTTCATGACACCCTCAAAGTCTTAGTGGAAGTAGCTATATCTTAAATTTTAATCAGTAGTCAAGGTGTTCAACCAATTTGCAATGACATTCCTTTGTTGGCCTTACAAGTTCAAGATTGATGTAATGAAAAAGTTCAATAATTCAAGCCAAAACGATCGAACACATCTAAAGTTAAAACCTTGTCTGGCAAGCAATGAGAAAAAACTATTGAGTTACTAAATAGGAGGACAAAGAAAATGCTTCATTTGAAGACTTGACATGGATCTAAGAAGCACTCAGACATATTATTCAACAATCAGGCTCCAATGTTGCTAGATAGCAAAACATAAAATTAGCAAAATTGTTGAATTAATGACGAAGTGCTATAGTTTTTATTGCTATATTTGTTTTTAATTAACGCTAGCAGGTTCCCTCAAAAAAATAAAAATATAAAAAAAGGCTAGCTGGTGCTGGGTCATGAGCAACTTTTTATATTTCATTTTTCCCACCCAACATTATCATATGGGATAGTGAGTATTATAAAGCCAAGTTGTTCTCATAGATGGCTTTATAGCATGCGCTAGCATTCTATTTCTATTTTCAAAATAGAAATGGGTCAAATCAATCAGATCAGCATATTGCGTGGAACCCACATCTGTTACATAGATATCCAACACTTCCTTCGACTCATTCTACTTCTACTTCAAAATAGAAATAGAATGCTAATGGTGGCTTAGATTATTTGTATCTATGGTCTAAGAAACTTCAAACTGGAATGTGAGCGAATGAGCTAACAAAAGCTTGGAGGTCTAGTTCGTATCTCGAAAGGCGAAGGCTTCTCCAAGTGATCAGATCTCTTCTAATTTTCTTGCTAGAATAAACATGGCATTTGGCATACAAGATTTCATTTTTAAACTTTCAACATTCTGATGCTCAGCCTTTCCAATTGCATGGTGCTTCATTAGTTCAGTATATCTCTTTTACACTGTCAAATGTGTTGCGGCTCTTCAAAACATTGTAATCTCACTTGTGAGATGAGGCTCGTATAATATTTCACATGGTCACCATTTTCAGTGCTACAGCTACGTGTGACAATACAATTTCGAAAAGAAATGGGGCCACTGCAGAAGCTATTGGATTGCCAAAAGTACTAAAATTTGATGCAAAGCATAATAAAATTACAATTACAACTGGCAAAACTGTTATCATGATCCGTAAAAGTTCAGATAAGGCGGAGTTCCTATACTCACAGTTTCAGGGTTGGGATCAAGTATTTTATGTAGCAAAGACGTAACTGCAGGAGAGAACCAAAACGGACATGAAAAATCTGCAGCATTGATCTGTACATGATGAGGGGTGAAAAAGAAAAAGCATCAGATAATTTCTCAAAGCCTGCAAGGTAGCTTACATTATGGTCACACTCACATTTTCGCATCATACAACAGTCTATGAAGAGAAAAGCTACCATCACTGAAATGCATAAAGAACCAGAGAAATCACCATGATAAACTAAGCACATGCATAATAACATGGACAGGGAGAATCAGTGTCTAGGACTTTTTTTAAGAAGGAAGAGTCAATGTCTAGGACTTAATCTTAACACTAGGATCCAACTTAGAGTCGCCCGTTATCTTTAATATTGGACTTTGACAAGGCACTTGAATGAGGAAGGGCTCCTTTTCTTATCTGCTAATGTAGCATTCCATTGCGCTCCATTACATGACAAGAGTGAGTGTACAGCATAGATCCCCTTTTCTCACAATTAGGGTGTATATGAAATAAATTTTTTGAGAATTGATTTTGTGAAAAGTGATTTTTTGGGAGAATGTGTGGTTAAAAAAGTAGTATGGGGAATTGTGAAAATAAGAATGTGGGATTGAGAATGAATTGGCACAAAAGTCGAGAATTGGTTCTTGCAAAATCAATTCCATACACACTCTAAAATTTACCGCTTTCAGGCATACATTTAGAACTGGCCATTGACAGCAATAACCAGAAATAAATAAAAGTTTCTGAAGAATTAAAAATTGAGATAAATATTAACAGAAATGGAGTTTGGGTGCCAAAAAAAGAGGCATTTAGAAGATTAGGTGTCTGACACAGATGGTGAAACAGAACAAGAGTTGCATTTGGTGGCAAAATCCTAGATGGAATACTAAACTGAGAGTAAGCATCAAAAAGAGAAAAATAAAAACAAATAAAAATTTCTGAAAGCAGTTTACGACAGAGTTTAAGAGATAGCAAAGCAATTTTCTGCCACATGCATATCATGCAAGTGCATGAAAGGTAAGAATCAAGCAGACTAACCTTTTTATACAAGGTAGGAAGATGTGTGTCATCAAATGGGAGATATCCTGCCAGCAAAACATAAAGGACGACACCACATGACCAAACATCAGCAGAAGCACCGTCATAACCTCTTTCGCTTAATACCTGAAGGCATTAATCAAAACTAAGAAACTGAGATCAGAATAAAAGTTTGAAATGCATATCTCTAACAAATTAGATAAATCAAAGAGGAGGTTTGGATGAACAGAATTTTATAATAATTTCAAAAAAACCACTAATACCCAGTACGCCAGAAAAAGAAGGACAAAGGGAAAAGGGAAAGAGAAACCACAAGAATTGTTTATACTTCAGATAGTTTCAACTTTAAACACCGGCCTGTTAGCACCCCATTTTTATTACAGAATACTAATAGATTTCTGAAAATGAGTGGTGGAAATTTGTGTAGTACATGTGGGTTCCATTAGACGTGCATCTGATTAATTTCAGACCAAATTCTGCTTTAAAATAGAAATTTGCTAACTGGACGCTTAAGTGACCAATTCTGCAAAATGACAAGAAAGCAAGTAGTAGGTCCTCAAAAGAAGTAACTGAGGTACCAAAGTGACGAAAGATGCATGGTCAAGATAAATGTGACTTTCTCCAAAGCAATTTAAAGGTGTTAAGAATGATATATAATATCAGTGAATATTATACCTCTGGCGCAATATAATTTGGGGTCCCGCAAGTTGTATGAAGAAGCTCAACTCCCTGCAACATGTTAGCAATAAGGAAAAGAAAAAATAAAATACATACAAGGTTGATGACATCAGAAAACACATAAATAGACAGTTCCTTAAGGCACACTGGATAACTCCCAATTGCTAAGCTTACTTGTTGGGGCAATGCACTCAGTCCAAAATCAGAAACCTTCAAGTTTCCTCTGGAATCAAGGAGCATATTTTCAGGCTGCATATTACAAGAGAATTTAGTCAAACCTGGAAACTACTACATACCAATGTCTTTCATTAATCTTATATATATCGAGAGAGAAAGAGACACACACACACACACATATCACTGAAATCAGATATATTTTTAGAGATTCTTGCCACCTTGAGATCCCGGTGATATACACCCTTGCTATGGCAGTGAGACACAGCATCTATAAGTTGTTGAAAGTATAGCCTCGATTCATTCTCAGAAAGCCTGCCTCGGTTAACCTGAGCAGCAGGTAAGAATAAGAAAGCGCCATGCATCCACAACTTAAAAACAGTATATCTAATAACCCCACGTCAAGTCACTGGCAGAAAAGTGTTGTTGATATAGTGACTGAGATGATAGTGTCTGCCTTTGTTGGAAGTACACAGAACAAAAGCATACACATGTATCACCATAAGTAGATCTCATCCTTGCTTACCTTTCACATATATGCAAAGCCAGAATAATGCTTTTTCATTCCCATAAACATCTAATTTGTCTTAAAAGAGCATCTTTTTCAATATTCAGATAACGACAGCAGAAAATACATGCTTTAACTGTAACAGAGTTAATAAAAATAGACTTACGATCTTATCGAATAGTTGCCCTCCTTTGACAAGCTCCAGAACTATGTATATCTTTGTCCGGCTAGATAAAACCTATATGAAGGAAGAATAAAGAGAACGAAAGCCATCACGAATATCAGCAAGTACCACAAAAAATAACCACAGGAAGGAGACCTAAAATTCCCGCCAGTCTCTACTTTATACGAGCCAAGCATACCTCATGCAGCCTAACAATGAAAGGATGTCTGACAATCTTCATAATGGAAATCTCTCTTTTAATCTAGAACCAACTCAAATGTGTCGGTTAAATGAGATTATTGGAAAAATAATAAATAATAATAAATATACAAAATAATTATCCATTTCAATAAATAAAACTGGAAAAAATTTAAAAAGAAAGAGAATAGGATTTACAAATTGACCGCAAACCTTTAGCCTCACCATCCCAGTTCCACGAACTTAACGACTTCAACTTACCATTTCGTTAGAGGAAGATTTCTAAAGTCATCATTTCCTTATAATTATGACAAAGATATAATGCTTGGTGATGGCCGACTACGTGAATGTGCACAAATTACTAGAATAATAGCGCATACTGATCTTCATATTATTTAAGCCACTACTTAGTAGGCAGTTGCATACAGTAGCGTCTCACCATTATGTTTTAAAAACTTAAAGAAGGAACAAGCTAAAGTAATCTGTTGAAGATTCAAGTAATAATTTTTTCAGGGTGTTGAACAGATTCAATTTTTGGAAGTGAAAACTAACCAATGTTTATTTCCCACGACAAACTTATGAATGTATAAATTTATCGAATGACTTAATAGAGTTGATAAGTTTCATGGGAAACAAACACCCAATAAGTGTACTTTCCTTGTAACAGCAATAAAATTTAACAGAAAACAAACTTCAACATTGAAAACCAATTGAGTATTCCATTTCCAATTTTGTCCTATAGGGAGAAGGGGGAAAAAATGGGGGTTACCCAACCTCCTAATCAATAGACACTTTGGCTTACAAGTGTGACAAAAGCCCACTAAGACAATAAAAGTTGCAAGATAATACATAGCAGGAATTTAAAGTATGCAACCACATTAATTGTCCATGAATGTGCACCTTTTCCCCCTTCTCCAAGCTCCCAGACACTACCATTTTCATCAGTTTCATTATTGGAAAAACAAAAAAAAAAAAGAAAGGAATTCTCAAAAGCAAAAGAAAGAAACTGCTATGATTAAACTTGAGTGTCACGAAAAACAGGAACTTGAATACCTGATCAACCATTCTGTGCTTAAGAATGGTACTTTTGGCAATGACTTTGATGGCCACACTCTGACCATTCTCCACGTTCTGTGCAAACTTAACTTTTGCAAATGTTCCCTCACCAATGGTTTTTCCAAGCTCAAACTTACCCACTTTTCTCTTCACAGCTTTCATTGTTACTCAAAACCCATTGCCCACACCAAACCACCGCAATTTCCAAGAAGTAAAATTCAGAAAACCTACACGAAAGCATCAGAAAGCAAAGTCAACACAGATTTTCATTTGTGAAAACTTACATGTCATGCACAGACTATTGATCATCCACAGCTGGCCCAGGGAAAATTCAATTCACACACATATAGGTCGCGGCAGGAAAATCAACATAAAACTGTTGTAGGATTTTAAATTTAATTTCATTTATCAGATAAACAAAACAAATAACAAGAATATTCAACTTTTGATCTTATAACTGAGTGTTGAATTCAGATAAGAACTGAATTAAAAATGTAAATTTGATTCCTACCAAAAAAAGGGTAGAAATTGATCACAAAGCGTAGAATTAAAACATAGTGTGCTTAATTAGTTCAAAAATGACAAAACCAAAAATAAAATAGTTGAGCAAGAATAATAACTCACCAAAAGCCAACTGCCTAAAAATCGAGGAAAATGCAATAAAACAGAAAATACTCCGGCAAAACGTTACCGGAAAAGTGACGATTTGATCAGAGAATTCCCAGAGAATAAGGACAGGAACTGGATCCACGGGTCTCAAATCGATGAAGCTTATACAACTGGAATGCAATTCTGTTTTATCAGCTGGAAAGAAATAGAGAGGACACGTTGAAGCTAACATCTGACCGCTCAAGTCTTTTAATACTTTCAGAAGAGCTTTCAAAGTTCTCCCTTTTTCCTTCTTTCTAATCATCAATCACGTTGGCCATTGGGCTGTGGTATCTTCAAAGCAGCATGTTTGAAGGGTGTTTGCTGATTTTTATGGAGTCTAATCCGGCTCCGTGTGTAGTGTGTTGGATTACCAATAAAGTACACTTACATCACATGTGACTCTATGTACGGAGCTCAATTACACATGGTTATTTTCTATTGACAGTCAAGTTTTATGCATAAAGCTCGTTCTGGCTCAATAGAAGCACACTGTTTAATTTCAAATCATAATTATAGAAATGATGTAGCACTAGATATATAGTATTATATGGTGTTGGATCGGTAATAATCTTTCCATAGCAAGAACGGACTATTAGGTATGGCAAAGAAGCTTGAACTTGAACAAACAAGAGATATTTCGTGTCATCACAGTGCTCATTATTATAGTATATTATATAATATCAGCTATTAATATTATTTGTAAGGTGGTGATTTAGCCACAGTAATAGTCGGTATTATGCTATATATCACTAATTGACACAGTCATAAGATATTTGGTGTCTGAAAGTTACCAAAAGATGACACAAAGAGCAATGCATATCTTCTTTTTTTTTTTTTTTTTTTGGTCCCTTTTCGGCATATATAAAGAAAACCTCCTTAACGTCCGTTGTAATGGACATTTAGGTATTTGAAATATTTACTGCTGAATTTTTTTTTTCCAGGTGTCTATGCGAGTAAATTTTAGTAGTTAAGATGAAAAATAAATTAGAGTGTGAAGATGAAAAATAAATAACAATGTGTTTGGCAAAATTATTATTTATAAATTAGTTTATAAACAACTACGTAACATTATTTTATTAGTTATTTTATGTGAAAAGTCAAAAACTATGATTTGATTTTTACTTTTTGACTTTTTAAAAAAAATAAAATTAATGAAATAATATCATGTGGCGATTTACAAATAAAATAGTTTATAAATCAAGTTGTCAAATACACTGTAAAAAATAAAGGTAATAAAATAAAATATTTTTCACTCTTCAAAGGAGAAAATTTAATGGCGTGACGTAGACACGCAGGCGAGACACAAAATAGACACCGCACGCAGCCGTTGACATATTTGTAATGTTTCAACTGTCACTTGATTACAATGTCTAAAATAAAATAATTTAGATATATATATCATATGATAATTTTGATAATAAGGTTAGAAACATCTAGAGGTCTACTAATTTTAATTTCAAAGAGTTTAGCTAATGGACTTCTTAGTTTATGAAATGCATTTATTATTCAGTACTAATAATAATAGTTTCTACTAATCTAATCAATTAAATAAGCAATGTCACAAAAAAAAAGTCAACTAAATAATCAATACTCAAAGGACGGCACATTACATGAATGGAAAGAAAAATGAAACACGGAATTTATAAAAAGTAATTTAGGGTCCGTTTGTTTACTATTATAATAGGCTTTGTTTATAATAGTAATTAGTTTGTCCCCTAACACACATACGATACCTCGGCATAAATGACTTTAGATTTTGAAATGAAAGTTTTTTTTTTTTTATGCGAGGGTTAGGCTCTCTGCACCAAGGACAAAAGCCTGCCGGGTTTTGTTATTAAAAAAAAAAAAGGATGGCTCATCTTTCAAACCATCAAAACAAAAACAAAAAATAAACAAGATGGACACGTGTCATTTCTTAATTGTTCCTCAGTGAAGTAATAATTAGTATTTAGAAGCAAATGTATTATAACAGGTGCCAAACGCACCCTTAGTTGAAGTGTGTGGCCGCATCATGCTGTAAAGGCACAGCATTACCAGTTTAAGCAGACATTTAAAAAAAAAATTGAGATATGGATGCACACAGGGAAAGCCAGCCGTTGATATCCGAGGATAACTAAAATATAATTAATACAAATTTGTATATTAATTTTTTTAACAAAGTTTTATACAAATTTGTATATTAATTTTTTTAACAAAGTTTTATATGGTCAAAAAATACATTTAGACCAAAATGGGGTATGGCCCCAAGCATAGATGGGCACCCCCTTGTCTCGGCCTTTGGACGTAGACCTACAAGCCTACCAACTTTTTAATACGTTTTATTTTATTTTACTAGTTCAATTTCATATAATAGCGAGACCTTCAAAGAGTGGGCAAAGTGGATTGCTTCGTACTACTTTGGTGATTCGTGAATTAGACGCCAAGGCCGTGGTGGATCGATGCGCGCAACAAAAGCAAGGAGGATGCAACGGGATTCGGTTTGCTATCGCGTATGAGACCAGATGGCTCCTCCCAAGGGAAGGCAATTATTCTAATAACCTTGCATCAAAATAAGCTAACGCGGTCGCAGGTGAGTTAACAAGAAGATCTAGATTTTATTTCACCCCATGTACTATGAGCGTTGCTCTGCCTTGGCTACAATGATTACTACTAATTTGGCGATTAAGAAAAGCTAATTCTTTTTCCCCAAAAAAGAAAAAAAATATATTATTCCAATAAAGAAATTGTATCGCTAATATTATTATTGCCCGTTAACTTGTGAGCAATAAAAATATTGGCAATAAAAATAATAATACTAATAATAATACTAATAAAATTTAAAATTTATAAACAACTTATTAATTTTTTAAATTTAAGTAATATACTCTTTAAAGTTTCACGATAATAATATCATAATAAAGTCAAATCTAAGTATTTAAAACACAAAATTTGATTTATCTTCAGTCAATTATTTAGACATGTTTTTCAAAAAAATAAAAAAATTATTTAGACATGGTCTTTAATTTCACGGACTATAAGATTTAACAAGAACACGCGAGAGAAAACAAAGAGATTTGATAATACGACAGAAAATAAAATTGTTCGATAATACTATATATTCACTACATCTCGTGTCTACCTTTTCTATCCACCCTTATTAAATTACTTATAGATCACGTTAAATTAAAAGTAAATTATCACAAAATTAGATAAGAAATAGACAAGAGATGAAATGAATACGCAACATTATCCAAATTGCAATACATTGTGAATTGACTTCAACCAAAAATAATAAAGAGTAATTAATGATACAAAGACTCTAATTTCTATTTTTGCGCTGTATGACTTTTTCACGTGTTTTTTAGGCAAAATGCTATATATATAAGCAACTTGAACTTTGTCAATAATGCAATGAATTATTATCGCATGCAGTGTCTGAATTTTTCAGGGTCACATTAATTTTTATGGAATATATTATTATTGTAGCCAAATATCATAGATTACTACTCTAGATGAGAGCTAGGGGATGGTACCATTGATAATTGATCAAGCACCAAACGTACAGTGTTTTTACGATAATAGACAGATCATGCGACTTAATACCAGCCATTGATTTGCTTTGTGAAGACGGTATTTTAAGATTATTAACTGAGATTACACCAAGTTAATATTGATGTTATTAAGGAATCAGACGTTTGCTTTTTAAATCCTACCAATGGTATCATGGAGGACCAAACTCCAGTATGTCGCTCATGTGAAAATCTTCAAGCACCTCTCAGAGGTACCCCATGTGGCATTTATTGATGCACGCCACGTGGATTTCAAATCCATGTGACGTGTATTAATCCATACCACATAGGATAGGAGGTGTTGTAACAGTACCTCCAAGAAGTACTTGAGCATTACCGGTCACTTATGTTAGCAAAGTATTTACATTTTGAATTATATAAGAAATAGGTTTTTGAGAATAAGTGGTTGAAATTTAAGTATATGTAAATCACATGTGATATGTGGATATAATTTGTTTAACCAAATTTTATTGTGTAGTATGCTAACATATTTATTCAATAAATCAAAGATAGAGCTTTTACATATTAAAATCATTGAATTGATTAATATCAAAAACCCTACAATAATAATTAAAGTGAAATAAAATATCAAATTTTTTCTTGAAGCAATTTTTCTCAGTTTCTTGAGGCCTTGATATCCTTAAGATCCCATGGCCAGTTCCCAATTGCAAGCTTTGTGTGTTTTCCAACTATTATGTTTGGTTTGTATATTTACTTTGCGTTGGATTTCACGGAATGCAATTACATATGCATTTGTATTCTTTATATATACTACAAATTGTACTTATAGTTTTTGATGTAGCACAATACAAAGATCCAATCTAAAACCTTATGAAAATTGTAAAAACTAGAATCCACTAGTCAAAAGAGAGAAATCCCACAAATCGCTCTTCCGATATTAATAAATAATGATGAAAATAAAGTCTAAACAGTATTTATTTAGCTCTAGACACACCTAGGAGTCAAAATAGTAAAAGAATAAATTATAAACAAATATCAGAATTAATCGAAAAACATAAAATAGCAATTTTGAAGGGCCAAACGATCTCGAATGGCAAAAAAACTAACTGAGCTCGTGGTTTTAAAGCCAATGAACCTTGATCGTCTTGTTGTTTTGTTTCAGATAAGGTATTATGGGCCTCCCTGTCCTTTTTATTCATATTTTTCCTCGGTCCACTCTGCTATCTATTCTACGTTCATTTCGGGGGATAGTTTTTCTATAAAAAGCTCATAGCTCCATTAAGGAGCTCAAAGATGAGTTAGAATGCCAACTTGGAGAAGCCACACAGACAAAGGAAATTTCCCTCCCAATTAGACGGCCCACACTCAAAATAATTAAACCTGACAAAACCCCCACTCCAAACCCCACCCCCATTCAAAACATCTCCCTCCCACCCCAACTCGCTCCCTTTTGGTTTCTCTCTCCCCCGTCACTGTAGAAAATCCACCCCACCACGGCCAATTCTAGTAATGGAAACTGAGGAGTTCCCTTTTTATTTTCTCTTTGCATCAACTACTTTTTCTTGCTACATGATATTTGTTTTGTGTTTTGATCCCTTCATTCCTTCCTCTCTATCTTCCCAAATTACATCAAGTGTGGACGAGACTTCTTCTCCATTGACGATTTGTTTAAACATTTTTGTTTTACGCAATAAAGGTGTCCCTTTTTGTTGCAGTCAAAGGAACCACCGCTGTCGGTTCTTCACATTCAGCATCCAGAGTGGCCTGATCATGGAGTTCCAGAGGACACTTGTTGTGAGGGAATTTTTGAAAAGGGTATACGGTGTGCCACCCAGCCTTGGACCAATTGTTGTTCACTGCAGGTTTGCCTTTTCTTTCTTTCCATTTCTAGTCTATTGACCTAGAAAATAATCAAGATTTATCTGAAAGTTTATCCTTTTGATCAGTGTGGGTATATGTAGAACTGGAACGTATTGTGCAATCCATAATACCATGCAAAGAGTTCTTGAAGGAGATATGTCTGCTTTGGATCTCGTTAAGATCGGAACTACTTGTAGGTCTCAGCGAATTGGAATGGTTCAGACATTGGTAAGTCTCCTTTTTGATTTGATATGTCATTCTACCTGTGTTTTAATGAGAACATAGGCATTGTAGGCTATATCATATGCTGTTTAAAATCATGGGAACTGCATATCTTTGCCATTTTAGTAAAATACATTCCAATTTGTCTTGTTAATTCATA
>CAVNYN010288051.1:0-100972 GCA_963692815.1 Nyctanthes arbor-tristis | reverse complement strand
CAAAAGGAAACTTTTGGCGGACTTCCTTATTGTAGGCGCACCTCCAAGCTACAATGTCATACTCGGGTGACCCCTCTTATATGAGATTAAAGCCATGGCCTTGGTATTTCATCAAATCATGGAGTTATCCCACCACCCAAAGAATTGCGACCATACTAGGTGACCAGCCTGCGTTACCGGAACTCAACCCGGAGTATGACACTTGCAAAAACGTCCGTTAGAAGTTTATAATGTGGATCTAAGGGTTGGAAATTTTAGGGCACAAGCTTGCCCAGGTGATGAGCTTGAGACCATAAGGTTAAGTGACGATAGGCCAGATGTGGAACTCAGAATTGGGGCCCGGCTAAAGGAGCCGATGAGAACCCGACTTGTTCAATTCCTGAAACAGAGCATGGATGTCTTTGCATGGGTTCATGAGAACATGGACGGCATCGACCCCAAACACGTCTGCCATAAACTCAACGTCGGCTCTACAGCCAAGCAAGTAAAACAAAAAAGACAACCCCTCAATGGTGAAAGATATAAGGCCTTGGCCAAGGAGGTGGACAAACTGCTTGGAAATAAATTTATAAAAGAAGTGCTATATCCTCAATGGGTAGCCAATCCCTTCCTGGTTAAAAAGAGTAACGGCGCTTAGAGAATTTGCATCGCCTTTATAGATTTGAACAAAGCTTGTCCCAAAGACAGCTTCCCCTACCCAGAATCCACTAGATGGCTGACGCCACTACTGGACATAAGCTGTTAAGTTTCATGCATGCTTATTCGGGTTATCATCAAATCTCCATGCACCCGGGAGATGAAGAGCACACTTCATTTGTAATAGACAAAGGACTCTATTGCTACGAGATGATGCCGTTCGGATTAAAACATACCGGGACAACTTACCAACGACTGGTGAATTCCATGTTCAAGAGTCAGCTCAGAAAAACTATGGAAGTATACATTGACAATATGCTCGTCAAAAGCCTTTGAGCTGAGTAGCACATTGAAGACCTCTCCAGAAATGTTCTAAGTCCTAAGAAGCTACAAGATGAAGCTCAATCTAAAGAAATGCTCTTTTGGAGTGGCATCAGGCAAATTCTTAGGATACATAGTTAACTAGAGGGGAATCGAAGCGAACCCGGAGAAAGTCAAGGAAATCTTTGATATAGAGCCTTCGAAGTCGGTAAAGGAAGTTCAGCGCCTAACAGGGTGAATTGCCGTGCTAAATCGCTTTGTGTCGCCATCAACAGACAAGTGCAAGCCCTTCTTCAAGGCCATTAAAAGATCGAAAGAATTCGCATGGATAGAAGAGTGTCAGGTCGCCTTCATAAAGCTGAAAGAGTACCTTTTTTCTCCTCCTCTATTATCTAAACTGTTGATAGGGGAGACACTGTCCTTATATTTGGCCGTTTTAGAATCCTTGATTAGCACAGTCTTGGTTAGAACGGAAGGAGCGGCCTAGCTTCTAGTATACTATGTGAGCCACGCTTTACACGATGCAGAGCTCAGATATCCACCTAAGGAAAAGCTCGTGTACGCCCTTGTGATCGCCTCGAAGAAACTCCGGTCCTACTTCCTCGATCACACAATCCATGTCTTGACCAGCGCCCCCCTAAGACAAGTCCTTCAAAAACTCAACCTCTCAGGACACTTGGTCAAATGATCTATTGAACTCAGTCAATACGACATTAACTACAAGCCAAGGACGGCCATCAAAAGCCAAGCCCTAGCTGACTTTATAGTCGAACTCACGCCCGCTGAGTCCAGTCTTGGTAGCATAAAACCCTTAGCTTAGGAACTGTACACCGATGGATCCACCACAAGCCATGCCTCTAGAGCTGGAATTCTTCTGATTAGCCCCACAGGGAATTATTATTGCCAAGCTGTCAGATTTGGTTTCACCGCAACTAATAACGAGGCAGAATACGAAGCAGTTTTGGTAGGGTTTAGCATGGCAAAATCAATAGGCGTCAAAAGATTGATCATCAAAAGTGACTTAAAACTCGTCGTAAACCAAACAAGTGGAACTTATGAGGTACGAAGGGAAAAGCTCTCCGAGTACTAGAACAGGCAGCTGGAAGAACTGGGGAGTCTGGATCACTTCGAAACCAAGCGAATCCCTTGAACTGAAAATAGTCAAGCCGATGCTTTAGCAAAGCTTGCGACCAGTAAGGAAGAAAGCAAGCTCCAAAGCATCCCGATTGGAAGCTAACAGCCTCGTCGATCGACAAAGCGGAAACGGTGACAGTAGAGATAAACCAGACAAGCAACTGGATAGACCCTATCATCTAGTTCCTAAAGGAGAGAGAGGTCCCCATGCGTGGAGGCCAGGAAGCTCAGACATGAGGCTGCTAGATTCTCGTTCATTGATAGAAAGCTATTATTTATAGAAAGCTATACAAAAGAAGCTTTGCCGAACTACTGCTAAGATGCCTCACACCTATGGAAGCACGAGCTGTACAAGAAAAAGTACATTATAGGGTTTCCGACAACCACTCAAGCGGACAAGCCCTAGCACACAAAATCCTAAGGCAAGGATATTTTTGTCCTAGAGTCAAGAAAGACACAATCGACTTTGCTAAAGCTTGCGATAAATGCCAAAGGTTCGCCTCCTCATTAGGAGCCCACCAGAAGAGGTAATCTCAGTTATAAGGCCATAGCCTTTCGCCAAGTAAGGGGTAGATCTCATTGGCCTTCTTCCGAAAGGCAAAGAGGGAACTTAGTTCGCTATCGTTGATATCAACTACTTCACAAAATAGGTCAAAGCCGAAGTCTTGGCCACCATCACGGAACAAAAAACAACAAGCTTCATCTGGAAATCAATTGTATGCAGATTTGGGTCTCAAATGCCATAGTCACGGACAACGACAAGCAATTTGAAACATAAGATTTAGATCATTTTGTGAAGAGTTAGGCATAAAGAACTTCTACTCCACTCCACATCACTCATAAGCCAATGGACAAGTTGAGGCTATCAATAAAATTATTAAACGGACATTAAAAAAGCATTTGGAGGCCCCAAAGGGAAGCTGGGCTAAAGTGCTCCCTGTGGTGGTCGTATCAAACGACCTACTAAACCTCGACTGGTGAAATGCCTTTCTCTCTCACATACAGAACTGAGGCAATGATCCCCATCGAGTTAGATGTCCCTACCCCAGGGTAGCACATTTCAACGAAATGGAAAATGATAAGTGTCTTGCTAACAAGCTCGACCTCATTACCGAAAAAAAAGAGTTGGCTGAAATCAGAAATACGACATATAAATAGAAGTGTGCTAGGTTCTACAACACCAAGTTTAAAGTATACCGTTTCAAAGTTGGAAACCTAGTCTTGTGCAAAGTATTCCTCTCCACTCAAAAACCAGCCTCAGGAACCATAGGGCCCAGTTGGGAAGGTCCCTACTGAGTCAACTGAATCCTACTAAATGGGGCATACGAGCTCAAGGACATACAAGAGAAAGAGTTGATGCATCCTTGGAATGCAGAACACCTGAAGAAATACTACCAATAGCTGGGTATCAACTCTAAAATTAAAATTTCTTTACTGAGCCCATGGATTTCCACATCGAATGATTACTGAATATTTGTTTAGTTCGTTTAAAGCATCACACCCTCGATTTTCCACGACCTCAAATAAGATAAATCTACGGCTAAGTAAAGGTTAAAGCGACCAAGGCAGGAACAAGCTTCTTGCCAGTGACCTAATACTTGTCGAAAACATATTTGACTTATTGGCAAGAGAAACAACCAAAATAGGCTTTCAGTCAAACTCACATCCAGGTTAACGGTTATGCAATCAAAGTCGAGGCAAGCCCTCGACTAGTGACCTAACACTTGTGATAATGGGTTATGGGACTGAAACTAGAACAGGCTTCTAGTTAAACGGCCTCACACTTTCATAAAATCCTCACTCGAATCCATCGTACATGACCTAAACCAGAACAAGCTTCTGGTGAAGTGTCCTAACACTTTGGCTTGTAGATTTGGCCAAGGGCATTGTACAGTTTGGGACGAATCAATTTAAACGAACAAATAGTTGTGTGAAAAACTTTTTCATTCATAAGTACAGGAAGATTTCAAAAATAAAGGGAATTGAAGCTTCAGGTCTTGTCTCTCGGAGTAGGGACCTCAATCTCTTCACCAACAAGAGCTTCAGCTACGGCATCCTCATCATCCAAGCTCTCATAGCCACATTTGTGCTTGATCTTGGCTACCTGCTCCTTGAGGAAAGTAAGGTCATACTCAGGCCGGGCCTTCACAACCTCTTCAAGAATTTCCTTGGCCGTCTCGTAGTACAGTCCGGCGTTAGCTTACTTATACTCCTCTAAACTCTTATACTTTGCTACCGCCTCTTCATACCCAATCAGCTCCTCCAACGCAGCCCTGTTCTCAGCCTCCCTCAGAGCTTGCTCGTGATTCGACCTTTCGGTCGTCAACGTGCTCTCCAGCTCTTCAATTTTCTTCCTAGAAGCCTCCAGGTCATTTCTCAACAGGGCGGTCTCATCACTGGAAATAGCCAGATCTTACTCCTTTTTCCTTCAGCGCCAGCTCGGCCTCCTCTTTTACCTTTACAGCTAAGTCCACCTCTTTACTCAGTTTCTTCGTGTCCTAGATCACCCTGTGAACACGAGTTTTCGTATGCTGGTCTAAGACAGCCGAGCGACCTCGTATAGCTGCGCTTGAGATCGGAAGATCTCGATAAGTGACATGGAGCTCACATACTTCTCTCATTTCTTCGAGCAGCTCCTAGCTATGTCGCTCATGACATCACTGAGATTCCCAAGCAGCCCTTCCTGAATAGTCTTGAGTAGCCTCTTCGAGAGATTGAAGCTGAACATAGCCTTAGGCCTTTTATCCTTCATTTTTTTCCAGCACAGGCCGTTGGTTTGGTTAGACAGGGAGGAACAGGTCATCCACCTACAGGCCTAGAACCGGTACCCCCTCCCCGCCTAATGTAAAAACCAGGGGCAAAGAAGTAGGAGAGGAGCCAGGAGGAGTGGGCAAGAGAGCAGCCCGCTGTCGCTTGGTGGGGGAGTCAGCAACTGCAAGGTCGGCCTCTTTTGCGACCTTTTTACCAACGGTCTTCTCTCGAAGTCTCCTCCTCTGCTCTTTCTTCTCCAAGGCTGCGACAACTTCTTCAGCGGACCTCATTTCTTAAGTCTTTTCTTAGCGGTTTTCCTGGCCTAGAAAAAGGAAAAAACATGTGTCAGGTTACCATACGTACGAAAATAGATCCAGAACACGTTTGAAACTTACTATTGATTCGACCGCTATTGCTACGTTTCAACCTCGTACTAAAAGACCAACCTCGATCAGGGTATCCTCGCTGGTCAGGTCCTTAACATGGCGAGCTTGAGCCTCCAACCCAGCGACCTCTTGAGCTCGTTCCTTGAAGGTCGAAAATATCAACTATGGCTTATCGATTCCTGGAATAAAAAAGAAAGAAATTTAAGTATTAGCTCCTCAACTCCGAAAATGAGTACGCTAGGTAGCTATTTACGAGTGTTTGCATAGCTGGTTGCCACGTTTGTATCCTCATGGTCTAGGGCAGGTGGGGTCCTCCAGTTTCCTCCTACCCAGAACCAGCTCTCCTTCTACACTGGGACTGAGTCTGGTACCCTTTCACCAGATTGCCTGAGAGGCGTTGGGCTCTCGATTTTGGGCAAGTGGCCACATAGAACCAACCTTTCCCTCCAAAGGGAAAGGATTAACAAGTAATAGGAGTTGAAATCCTCAAGGCTAGGAAATCCCCAGCCCTTACGCTGCCACAAGGCAAAGACCCCTATTATGGTCTTCCATCCTATTGGTGGAATCTGCGAGGCTACCCCCTAAAACTGCAACAACCGTCTCACAGGTCTGGGAAGAGGGACCCTGAACCCAGCCTAGAACATCTTCGTATTCAAGGCCACGCACCCCCTTGGAGGATTATAGGTCTTTTCCACTTCATAAAGAAACCACAGCACTACATCACTCAGTACACAGAATCGACGACGAACGATACACAAATCCCCTTCCTCTACCTGGGAGGGGATATCCCTGGCTGACCACGGCAGGTCTTTCTCTAACACCACCACCGCTGGAAGACGCCCACTAGAGATTGCCTCCGCTTTCTCCTTCTCTCCCTTGTCCTCTCTCTCCTCCCACTCAACCTGAACTTCGGTTCCTTCGCTTCTTCATCGGACCGGCCAGCGCTCGCTCGGGAGACCTCCTCTTCTCTAGTCGTCATTTCGCTAACCCAAGGCTACCCAAAAAAAAATCCCATAAATTACAGAGAAGAATTACCATAGAAAGCGAGAATCCCTTGAAGATAAAAGCCTTTTTGCGAAATGAATAGAAGATGCAGGGGGAAAAAGAGCGAGGGGAAGAGTATAAATAAAGTTGAGTATGGAGTGACAGCCGCGTGGTGCTTTGAGAAGTGAAATGGCAACAATCAAATTAATGATTACTGCATTTAAGTCTTTGAAACACGCCATATCACCAAAAGAGTAACACGTGGCTAAATGCGCCATCTCAACCGTTTCGAAATTCAAAGAGTCTAATTTCGAGTGGCAAAAAGTTCAAAGGGAATTATTAATGAAACTTTAAGGCCGCTAACTCTGAGGGTCAAAACAGTGACCTTGAGGGGGCATTTTGTAGCCACTAGGTTGCAAAGGGTCAAAAGTCAATAGTGATCAATAGTTGCAGGGTCTTGGGAGCCGACTTCGAGAGGTTCATTCAATTTAACGGTCTAACGACCAAACGACTAAAAGATCTAAAGAGCCTATTTTAGCAACCTCATAGGCAAGTCTCCATTCCAGTGTTCTAGCGGTTCAAGACGTCCAGGCGCTACATTAATGAGCTCACAGTGCCTTGGAGAACTCACGTGAGGGACCTTATCGCTTACAGCTGATGGGACTTTAGCAAAGTGATTGTCACCGGCCCCACACATGACTTAAGTAATCATTAGTTGAAAAGTAAAGGTCAAATCCCAGCTGACATGACTCATAGGTCGTTCGTACAGGCTCAGCATTAAATGCATGTAATCATTGCCCCCATACAACTGGCAAATGAGCATTATAAATAGAGGCAAATGAAGCTGAGAAAGGAAACACCCAAAAAATCTTATTCTTCTTATCTTTGGCATATTTATTATTTTCCATTTATTGTAAACATTCTTTGCCTTTATAGATTAGCTACCTAAATTGATTCAAATAAAAAATTTCCACGAATACAAATTTATTTGTTGAGTCGAAGGCTGAATTTGACATCAACAATGTTAATTTGGAATATTCAACAATTAAATAATAATAATCTTAATGAAACAGAGTCAAAAGAAAATGAAATCGGATGATCAAATCTCTCTGCTAAATTGCATCATAAATAATTGATGATATAAAACCAATAATTCTTTTAGTGAAAACCAAAACAATCAAAAAGAAAAAGAACTAGTTCACCATGATCAATTGATCAAAGAAATATTTTGTGGTGTCATCCGCCGAATTCCATTAGGTGGAAAAGGAAAAGAAAAGTCGAAACAAAATCATGTTGAGAAATAAAAAGAGTAAAAGCATTTCGCACTGATTATAGAGATAGTCATTCACTCCGTATCTATTTATACATGTGTTTGTGCGTTGGCCAAGAATACTTGAATGAAGCATAAGCAACTTGGAGTAGTGGCCAGGACATCTAATCTTACGATTTCTAGGGTTTTAGGTGTAGGATAGTCATTCACTCTATAATCAATTTACAACAAAAAATACAATTTTAGAGATGTAACCATGACTATATTCCTAATTGAATCAGAAATAGACCCAAACAAAATAGAATTTGTTATGGATATCATATTGGGCTTCACTTTTTATGAGCCCCATTATAGCACCATACAAATCATACACTATGGCACCACACAGAAATGTTTGTGTGGTGCCATAGTGTATGGTTTATATGGTACTATAACATTTTCACACTTTTTATAAGTCCAAATAATAGTAATAAGTGCAAATAATAATAGCGTTCTGTGTGGTGTCATAGTGTATGGTTTATATGGTACTATAACATTTTCACACTTTTTATAAGTCCAAATAATAGTAATAAGTGCAAATAATATTAGCATTATGCAGCTCAGATTGTGTTGGATCCACGTATGATGTATGACCTTCGCATTGATATGCTACAATTATTATTATTGTCAAACAAAAAGTTCTACAATAAAGTTTCTTTGAGTGCTTGTGTAATTAGAAGTTTGAAAATTACGCTGTGGTTGTCAGCCCATGTCAGCACATTATTTATTTATTATTTTTTCTATAAGTTAAAGCAATCAGAAAAAGTTTAATACTGAAACATAAAAGAATAATGATGTGTTACAGGTGGGGGCGAGCACCCGAAAATGATCACACGCCAGACGTTTGACGGGTTACACCACATGTGGGCTGTCCAAATAAAAAGTCACCACGTCAGACGTCTGGCAGTGTAGCCTGCCAGAGCCAGACGTCTGGCGTGTGAATGGGACTCGGTGAGCACCAGTTTAGTAGTAAGTTTCAAGCACTATATATTTAGTACTATAGCGGTATCAGATAGTGATGTGATATAATATCAGTCACTAATACAAGTAAATCACCACCTCCTATAAATCACATATGTGATTGTATTATACCACATCATGTCTTGTATCTTTCCAGTACTTCATAAAAATCCCCTAGTTAAGAGGCCGACGACATATGTGATATCGAATGGTAAGTAAAGTTAATTAAAAACATGCACATGTGATCCGACTTATTTAACTTATCACTTTATGTGAACTACTACTGAGCACCAATAACAAAATATGCCACTTGATTATAGTTTGCAACTTGAAGATTTGCTTTACTAAGTAGATAATTATCTTAATTATGTAATTTGATTTATAATTATATTCACATATTTCATCGAAATTGGCATATTCTACTTAAATTATTTTGAACTCATTGTACTTTTAGAAACAAAAGCTAGAATATTGAAAAAATAATACTTTCGAGAGGTGTATCTCATGAGGTGTACCGATTAACATGTGATACGAAAATTCATAGGACCTGCATCCATATAGTGATATGAGATAAGAGATGTTGTTATGACACTTCCAGAAAGTGTCATAAATAACATATATGGTATAAAAACGGTTTCTTTTTTTTTTTTTTTGGGTTGAAAAAGGTGCACATGCATTTCTATTTTCATGTTTTAAGAGGTTAAGATAAAAATGAGTGATTCAATGCTAATGATTTTATAGATTGTAATTATTTGAAAATTTTCAAGTACCTCTGACAGGAGCTGGTTTACGTGACATGCATTTATATAACCATATCGGACAGGAGGTGCTATGAACGAATTGCTTAATTATTATTTATTATCTTCTAATCTATGTAATAATACCAACATATAATTATCGCTCCTTAATCTTTTTAATTTTTTTTAATACAAGGGAAATATAGGGTAGGGAGTATTATATTACAATTTCAAGCACATCATTCCTTAATCTTCTTTACATAACAATAACAATAATAATAAAATAATAAAGTAGATCGCATCTTGGGACTTGCGTTTTTAGCTAAATAAAAGGACAACCTCTTCTGTGATGCATGAATATAAAACTCGACAAACTTTGGATCTAATCAAACTCTGAGAGACGAAGTAAAGTAAATGTCATTTATATTTTATAAAAGAAATTATGTTATATCCTTTTCAGAAAAAAAAAAGAAAAAAGAGAAAAGAAATAAAAGAAGGAAAATAGAAAAATTCTACTTGGACAAACGAGTGGATAAAAATGGTGACAAAATAGAGATGTGGCACATGTGATAACTATTAATGAAAATGTGATGTGATGTGTTGAAAAACAGAAGAATGATATGTGTCAGTTTTGTTTAAGTTTTTGTATTTTATTTTGTTTAAGTGACACAACTCAGAAAAATATGTTATATTTCGTAAATGACATTTTTATAACGTGCAAATTTTTGTTTGTTCTTGCAACTCATTTATAAATACCCTATAATAATCTATTCAACACATTTAATAGTATTGAAAAAGTAAATTTAAACACCATTTACTTATTATACTATTTAATTTATTAATTATTCTACATTAATAATTCAATTTCTTTAATAATTATACATATTAAATAGATTTATACAAGAGAATTAACTCTTTAACTACTTTTTAAAAAGAAAATTGTAACGTATTTAAAAAAAAAAAACCTTCTGAGGAGGTGGTATAACATAAGATTCACTTTATTTACTTCCAAGCCATTACCAATGACCACTTTCTTACTCGAACACCATTAGTCAACAGATTGGTGGCTGCTATTTCATTTTCAGGCTGCTATTACCAATTTCCTTTCTTTACTTAGTTCCAGGCATTTCACTTCAACAAAGAGAGAGAAAGAGATCAACCAATCCCATTTGATCCGTTGTTCTTGGAGTTCACATTCCTTCTTTTTCTCGGGAAATAGTTGAACTTTAATTCTAGGACTAAAAATAAGAAGCCAGTTACTCAGTCTGTCTGAAGAATCGCCGGCGATGAAGAAAGCAATAAGATTAGTGGATAATAACCTGGTGGTGAAGGATCAGACGCTATTGACCAGTGTGCCGGAAAATGTCAAAACAACTTCCGATGGAGCGGCTGGGCCGGTGGATGGACTTTTCCTGGGAGCCGTATTTGATCAAGAAGCCAGCAACCATGTAGTCTCACTGGGGACACTCCGAAACGTTCGGTTCTTGGCATGCTTCAGGTACCAGCTATGGTGGATGACTCAGAAAACAGGGGATAAGGGAAGTGAGATTCCACTGGAAACTCAGTTCATGCTGCTGAAAACAGAGCACGAATCCGATTCAAAATCAGTTGATAATGAAGTTGTTTATACTGTTATCCTTCCGATAATTGAAGGCCCTTTTAAGGCCTGTCTTCAGGGGAATGAAAACGATGAAGTCGAGTTGTGCTTAGAGAGTGGAGATAGCGAAACTGTTAGATCGGCCTTTGAGCATTCCGTCTATATCAGTGCCGGAACTGATCCATTTGAGACGATACACGGCGCTATCGGCACTGTTAAGTTGCATCTTGGGACATTCAGGCTAAGACAGGAGAAGAAATTGCCCGGAATTGTGGTTTACTTTGGGTGGTGCACATGGGATGCTTTCTACAGAGATGTGAATCAAGAAGGAGTCGAGGCCGGTCTGCAGAGCTCTCTCGGCCGGGGGTACCCCTCCCAAGTTCGTCATCATCGATGATGGCTGGCAATTAGTTGCATATGATGATGATAATGAGAGTGACTATTACGTCCCGCTAATGAGATTGACTGGGATCAAGGAGAATGAAAAATTTCGTAAAGAAGATGATCCAACTACTGGAATCAAGAATGTCGTTGATATAGCGAAAAAGGAGTACGGGTTGAAATACGTATACATTTGGCACACTATAGTGGGCTATTGGGCAGGGCTGCGGCCGGAGATGGAGGAATATGGATGTTTCCTTCAGTATCCAAAGTTATCCAAGGCAGTGATAGCGAATGAACCAGTGTGGAAAGAGAAGGGAATTAGCGACGCGGGGCTTGGCCTAGTGAAACCAAAGAACGTGTTCAAGTTTTACGACGATATGCATAGCTATCTTGCGTCTGCTGGAATAGATGGTGTCAAAGTCGACGAGCAATGCATATTGGAGACTCTTGGGGCTAATTTTGGAGGTCGGGTCGAGCTCACCAGGCAATATCATCAAGCTCTTGATGCTTCTGTTTCTAAGAATTTTCCTGATAACGGATGCATAGCTTGCATGTGTCACAATATCGACTCATTTTACTGGTATACATTTCCTTGAGACATAGATTTTTAGGATCATTTGTAAAGTTTCTAAGCATATTTTTGTGCTGATTTCGTGAAACAGCTCGAAACAAACAGCATTAGTGAGAGCATCAAATGATTTCTTCCCGAACAGGCCTGCATCGCACACAATCCACATTGCTGATGTTTCATACAATAGTCTCTTCCTCGGATAATTCATGCTAACGGATTGGGACATGTTCCACTCTCTCCATCCAGCGGCGGAGTACCATGGATCTGCTAGGGCCATCAGTGGTGGACCTGTCTATGTTAGGTAACGCCTGGAGAAAATTTCCAGTACTCAGATCATAATATGTACAAGTTGAAACTAAACATATGTTGATTCCTTCAATAACAGTGATAAGCCTGGCAAGCACAATTTTGATCTTCTGAAGAAGCTGGTTCTTCCCGATGGATCGACACTTCGAGCACAACTCCCCGGCCGGCCTACAAAGGATTGCCTATTTTCTGATCCTACTCGCGATGGTGTTAGCTTATTGAAGATATGGAACTTGAACAAGTACACCGGAGTACTTGGAGTGTACAATTGCCAAGGCGCGGCATGGAATAGTGTTGACAAGCAGAGCGCATTCCACCAAACTACATCAGAAGCAATAACCGGCTACTTCAGGGGAGACGACGTCCATCTTATTTCTCAAGTTGCGCTTGACTCCAATTGGAATGGGGATTGCACTGTGTACTCTTTCCAGAGTTGTGACCTTGTCACTTTGTCACATAATGTTGCTATGCCCGTGTCGCTCAAGATCCTAGAGCACGAAATTTACACCATTGCACCGATTCAAGTATTAGCCCCGGGGTTTGGCTTTGCGCCTTTGGGTCTCATTGACATGTTTAACTCGGGAGGAGCAATAGAAGGTCTTAGTTATGAAGTTAAGACAGGTTCGTTATCAGATGGTACTGTTGAACAAAGAGTCGAGAATTTAAGCTTAGAATCGGTAGCATTAGTCTCCCTAAAGGTGAAGGGTTGTGGGCGTTTTGGTGCCTACTCGTCTGCCAAGCCTAAAGCATGCAAGGTAGGATCATCCAAGGTCGACTTTGCATATGAATTAGCCTCCGGTTTGTTAACCTTGAACTTGAAGGATATGCCTCCGGAGGATCAAAAGTTCCATAATGTGGACATTGAGTTGTGATCACTATATTTGCTAGCTGATTCTTGAGTTCTTATCAGTTGGGGACAAGATCACTAGTTTCCTCTTTATCTTTCATATTATATTGTCATGTAATAAAGTTTCCCCTTAGTGGACATAGAATTTTCTCCCAGTTTTTAAGGGGAAAAAAATCGTGTTACTCACATCACATTGTCGCATGTCAACTAATGGTTTCTTTATAATTTCGCTTTGAAATGACTACAAACCACCCACCATTTTTATTATTATTATTTTTTATTTTTTTTTTTTTATGGGGGTCGGGGCAGTTGAAAAACGCTGCCTCTGCCTTGGCCCTCATATGCTCAAGTAAGGCTTCGAGAAAGAGAATAATATCATACTATAAAGTAAGAATTGATATCAAGACTCGTATCTAATAAACGCAGTTTAACTTTTGCCACGTAAGTTGTCACGGTATATAACCAATTTATTCCAAATTGTCGTGTTAACTTGTACTACTTCCGTCCCAAAAAGATGGTCATATTTGCTCTTTCACTTAGATTAAGAAAAGCTCATTTCATAGTATTAGAAAAGTAAATTTTAACAGAATTTATCTATTATACCATTTGATTTATTAATTTTTTCACTTATATAATTCTACTTTTTTTTTTATAACTATATACACATTAAAGAATGTCATATAAGAGAAATAATATTTTAATTACTTTTTAAAAAGGAAATTATACTATATTTTGGGATGGACAAAAAAAGAAATATGGACTATCTTTTTGGGATAGAGATAGTACTAATAAATTGGGATAGACATTTATTCAATTGGTGAGGTGAAGGATCAACATATTATCACTAATAAAACATGGTTAAGCGAGCCTTCTTAAATGGGTTTAGAACTCAAGAAACAAGACAAGTTACTCTATTTTATCCTTCTACAAATTCATAATCTCTAGCATCTCCGAGAAATAAGTTCTGGTATTTCAGAAGGACTGAAAATACGCTACTCTTGTGTTGCCAATTAAAAACCCATGTGTACTCAGGAGCCCCAATTAACAATATAAATTTGGTCTCATAAATGTACGTGCTGATTTTTTCATTTTATCAATAGAACGGAGTATGACGTAGCATAATTTAAAGAGTCATTCTATCTAGAAAACTCTTTTTTAAGTACCGCTTTACATGGTACATCCTACCAATAATATAAATACACATCATTAAAGTGTCCATGTGTAGTTTAAAACCTTTATTTAATGAATAACAAAAAAAACACGCTATCTCTCTCAAAACTCCGCACAACACTTTCTCCTCTTTATCACGCAATTTCTCTCTCCTATTTTGTATTCTTCTCCTTTGAGTACTGATCTCCTCTCAGATCCCGCCACCCACCTACATCGGGCACATATTGGGCAGCCCTCCATGTCACCCGTCTGGTGGGATAGCCAATCAGACGGGTGGGAGGAAATAATTTTTACTTCTTCTCCATTCTCTTACCTAAATTAGTGTAAAAATTGTATAGAAAAATTAAACAATTGTGAGTCACTAACATTTAAAATTTCATTTTGAGATTTATGATAATGTCTATTGGTATATTTTAATTTTTTTAAAGTGTGCAGCAAAGAATTTTATAATTACATTTATATATAAATATATTGATATCTATGAATGTGACCTACTCATTTTTTGAGCATTCTACATGATTAATATAATTTTAAATGAATTTCTTACTGTCAATCCGTTGTGCTTTTAATTGTCATTATACAGAAAAATATTTAAAAATATTATGCACATTATATTCATATAAATGTAAATTATGAAGTCTTCATGTACATTCGAGAAAAACTTAAAATTTATTCCAAACAATATTGTAAATTGCAAAATGGAAATTTGAGTAGTATAAACTTGATAATTTTTTGATTTGCAATTTGCATTCGAATATCATCAAACTCATAAGAAAACGACGTGGCAAATAGGCAAACAAGGAGTGAGAATATGTTTAAAAAAATTAAGAGGAAAAGTCATGTGTGGCCTGACTCCTATTTTGTTTTCTTAAAAAAAAATAAGATTTTAAATTACACACATGAACACTTTAATGAGATTTATTTATATTATTGATAGAATGTACTACTTAAAATAGTATATTTGTTGTACCTAAGACATTGTTTGATGCTCTGTATTTCTCTTTTCTTTATCAAATTATAATTTTACCTATTACTGATTTGATATTTAATTTGAATACTATTTAATTACAATCACATATTTTACACCTTTTTACGTTCTCAATACACATTTTCCCTCTCTCTTTATTATAAATTCTCTCAATTTTGAAAAAAAAAAGAACATCAAACAAGCTCTTAAGTATTTCTTGAATTTTATACCATGCCGAAATAATGTTATATATCTTGGTTGATTGTGAGACACGAAGAATGAAGGTTTGGATTTTCGTCCGGAAAATGGTCTGTTTGGAAGTATTTTAATGTCATTGGCTATTAATACGTCAGAATATTCTATTACGTAGTAATAATAAAACAAATGTTCCTCTTTATTTTATTTTTTCTCTTGATATTAGAGCCCAACTCGTGATGCGCTCAGAATAAATAATAAAATAATAATAACACAACATGAAGCCTGAAGGACGTGGAGGACGATCACGACAATGAAAAAGAGAGACCAAATGAGTAATTTTCCTAAGGAAAGCTCCCCTTTACCATATGAGCATCTCTAATGTATGAAGTCTTATTCAATAGACCAAAAAAAGAGAAAAAGACTCAAAAAAATTTATAGACCCCATATGTTTTCTATTTTATTTTAATTTTTTTTAATCATGTTTCTCTCATTTACATTACTTTTTTCTTACTTTTCCTCCCTCGTATTTCGTGTAAAGTTTAAATTTAGACATTTTTCAAATACTCTAGTATTACTATTTTATCATTATTTTTGAATTTCTATCTATCTCTATCCTCTATTTCACTTTTTCTTCTCTTTTCTTTACACTTCTTTCTACTAATATTCAATTAAAATAATCAACTTTTCTCTATTTATCTCTTCTACTCCACTCAAGTCTTTAACTACCCTGTTGGAGATGCTCAAAGAGACGCAATGTTTCATGTGGCTGCCAAAGTGGAAGAAAGGGACCCGCGCCACCTCAATCCACTCCCCAAAAAATTGGTGGGCCCCACCCCAAAATTTTAACCGTAAGCTTCATAACCCAAACCAGCCCCCCTCTGGTTTCAGAAAGAGGGACGTGCCCTCCCACACGGCCACAACCCAAATGCCTCTCGCGATTGTTACTCTTCCCTGCCAGACCTAGAGCTTTACCGGTAACGGCGGAGGGATACACCCGCCCCCACGCAACTCCGCCACCCACCCTACCCTACCCCCTGCTTCAACCGGCCCCCAACAACTTCTCTCGGTCGTGACAAACCCCGAAAAATCGCCGGCAACCAACTCGGCGACGAATTACAGCAGCGACGGCGTGGACCCAGGCTTCCCCCCACCAATTGTAGTTGACTGGCGACGAATTGAAGCAGCGACAGAAGACCCCCAACACAGCAGACCCCCCTTCCCCCCTGATCCCCCGTCTTTGCCAGTAAGTTTCTCTCTGAATTGTTTGCAGGTAAATTTCTCTTTGAATTTTTTTGCTTACTTTGTTTTTGTATTCACCCAATTGTTATGAAAAATTGTTTTATACTGCTGTGAGAATGAAAATTTGTTTGTATTTACCGAATGAGTTCTTGGTTGTGCAAGCCTATTATTGTATATTGTTGAATATATGGGTGAAGATGAAGTTTATAATTTGGTTCTCTGAATTGTTGAATATAAGTGTAGAATATAAGTGTGTAAGTATTGTTGAACATAAGTATTTTATAAGGTTAAATATATTGTTTAATATAAGTGTATTCACTAATTGTTATAATTTGTTGAATATGTTGTTGAAGCAAATTTTTTGAAATAATGAGTAGCTTATCTTATTTTATTTGTAAAATCTATGGCATCACAACTGAACACATAGCAAGCTTTCTTCCTACTCTTAGAAATGAACTTGTTTCTATAAAGAATATGTAACTGGAATGAGTATAGGAGGCAGGGAATTCAGAAAATTAATTTGAGCACGGGAGATTTGAGGAGTTTGAAGTGAGGTTGTAATTGAATGGTTGTGAAATCAATGGAAAAAATAAAATGAGAATGAAGCTTAGTTCTTGATCATTTAAAGCCTAATGTTCTTTGAAACCTGTGTTAGCTAACCAATCTTTTAAGGTTGAAGAATGGATTATTTTGTCTAAAAGACATTGCAGTATTTCTTTGGACATTTCAACTACTTTTAAAAATCTACATTTGCATGTTATGTGTGGGTATAAAACACATAGTGCATTTGCATGTATATTTCCAGACCTTTCCATGCCATATTTGTAATCACAATGCTTAACTTTTACCCTTCTTTTCACATTATGAACGCTCTTCCGATCTCATTAGTCCATTAACTATTTTATTATATTTATATACATGGTTGCCCAATCTAAAAAAAAGGAAAAAATACTCCTATATATTATTATTACTACTACTACTACCAGTAGTATTATTATAATATAGTAATAATACATATAATGAAATAGACAATTAAGCACTTATCTATTTTTAGGAGTCATGGAAATGTATCATCACTGTCATTGTATATGAATGTAGAAAAATCTTGATTTCTTAGTTTGCACTTAATTATTTATCTAATTCTTGATTTGCCATTCCAGTAATTCAGATATTAAGGAAAAAAAATACTCATCTTCCCTTCATTCATTAACTTAAATAAAAAAAACTTATTCATCTTCCAACTAATAAAAGGTAAGGGATAAAATGATGTAGTTCTATACCATTGTAATTAATTAAAAACTATACAATGTAGTTTGCAAAAGATCTCAAGTCGAAGTTTAATAAAAATTAACTTTCAAGAACTAATTATGAGCCTACTATTTGATCTATATCTCAAAAGTTATTGAATAAAAGTTTTATTTTCAGTTTTTACATTTTACACATATAACCCAAATTTTCAAATTTCATTTAATTGAATCCAAAAGGCTTCATTCGCTTTTCAATTTAGTTACATGATTAAATATATGTAATATATCCTTTGGAATGCCTTACATTCTAGTGCTGGTAAGAGTTAGCTATAGCTAGCTTAAAACACACATCACACATTTGTGATTACATATGATTAATGCAATATGTAATATTATTGGTTTTATAAGTAGTATAAGTGATATAATTGGTTTAAGTGATATTTTGAAATATATTACCTGTATCATATAAGCAAATTTTGCTCTGTTGCCTTCATCCATGCTGGTGCCTTTAACGATGTATTTATACAACGCGGTAAGTTTAGGAACCAATTACGGAGTTTGCCACAGTTGTAGAAGCCCAGACCACTATATGGATGATTGCCCATAGTACGAGTTTGCATATGTGGGAGAGGATACATGCATCTATTGGAATGTATAAAGAATGGGGACAACAAAGGCAGGCTATTTTTCAGGTGCACGTGTAATTGCCTTTACTTTGAATGGCTCAATACCACCAGATTTTGAATGGGTGCAAAGTGATAACAATGTCACCAATGATCAACCATAACCGGAAACTAGTGCAACGAATGCAACCGTTGAAGACCTTTCACGCCTCTTCGACAAGTGTACGCATATCTCAACCCCTAAAAGGTTGAGGTGTTCAATCACCATGTACAAATTAACGGTCACCTCATGCTGAAGAATGTTGCAACTTCTTCTATATAGTCTGATCATTATGTTTATAAGACTTTGAAACAAACGCTATGTAGTACTCTAGTTATGTGCAACACTAAAGACCTAGCTATTTGTTTGTTTGGGCTTACGTGTTTGCAGGTTTGTTCTACTTAAAGGTGATTGCTATGTGTTTTCGTGGTACATGTCAACTCCCGATACCGTTGCACAGTCTCTTCTGGCCGTATATATCGCCGTACCTCATAGGTCTCTCTTTCCTCTGAACTGTCTATAATGTGACAAGTGTAGTGGGCACTCTGCTACAATTCATCTTGAAAATGTCGAAATACGGCTATTGTGTATATGTCAACCATTTGATGTTCCACTTCAAACTCTGACGAAGGCCTTGGCTTTTCATTCAAGTTACGATGGTTGGCCTCCAACTCGCAGCGCCTCTGGTGAACAACCAGTCATGAAATGCGTGTGACCACCTCAATTAATGAGCATTTCTTGTCTATGTACCTTTTTGAAAAATGAATGATTACTTTTTAACCCTTTGGCTGTTCAACATCCCAGCAGAGAACATTGGCTTCACATATACAGGCACCCATTGGTCTCGGATTGAGAATATTTCAAACAACCATGTGTTCTCCACCAGCTCAAAAAGGATTGTTTTGTCCAGCCACTTAAGGTCAAGCTGCTCAGGTGTCTTGGATTTGATGATAATTCGTATGAGATCACGATGTAGATGCCATTAGAGCCCAACATTCACCTTCTTTGGAAAGTTATCAAGCATGTGCCATAGACAGTGATGATGAGCTCTCTCAGGAAATACCTTTGCAACTGTAAGTGCGATCGCCGCGTCTTGACTTGTAATTATGACTTTGGGTGCCTGGTGACGCGGCATAGCTTCCAATAACTTTGAAAACAACCACAAAAATGAATCTCCCGTATGCCTACTTAGTAATCCACAGTCGTACCCGAACACTGTGGTTTGTCGATGGTGACTGGCCCTAACAAATGGAGCCAAATACCAACCATATTTGTTTGTGCTAAAAGTTGTGTGAAAAACCACGTCTTCAGAGAAGGCGTAAAAGTTTCAACAGTCACTGTCGGCCTAAAAGAATCTAGAAAGGGTACTGTAACTACCTGTTCCATTGTAGTAGAATATAAATAATCATTTTTCTCCTCTGCCTCGAAGTGATGAATCATAGACTGTGTATCACACTGATCAACTACAGCTTCCAAAGCCCCTTCATAATCGTAAATGTCTTTCTCCATACACCCCATCAATGAAGGACCTTCAGCATCATTCGCCAATAGCCTGATCTAGGTATATGTCGGAATATTTGCATCATTATACTCATGCATAAGAGTCTTTTTCATGGCAGACACATTCCGTGTGATCGTAACAAGTCCACCTTACTGGAAGTGGATAGATCATGGTTGTGACTCGCCTCAAACATAGTGACCTTCCACTCATTTGCTCTCTGATTCTTTGAAATGTTCATTCTGGCTTGACATGCACATCTCATCTCACAATGTCTTCTTTGAACCCCCTGCTCAAAAACCTCTTTATGCTTCTTTCGATAAGCGTCACTGGTCTTCCCCTCCTTACTACACACCTACGACTTCCAACAAACCACACCCAGCCGCGTTTTTCCTACTGTTGCCAATCTTTGTGTTGAACCTTGCCTTCTTCGCACGGTTGTTGTACCAAGCAAGTGCAGCTTCTGCACTCTCAAACTCGTGCCCAACATTGATGACATCTCCGAGCTCCAACTCCAGTGTAACATTTTGATTGTCAAGCTCAGCTACATACCCTGTCATACACATTTAAAATGAATCAACAACTTGCTTCAAGTATTCACAAACTAAAAGGCAGCAGTTAAAACATGTCATCTCAATTTACCTGCCACAGATGGAGCTGGAGCTAGAGCTAGAGCTGATGTTAGGTCCTCAGAGGGGGTGTCTTCTATAGTTGCTAAAGAATGCGTACCATAAGTAGGTGGTGGCTCCTCGAGGATGCCTTCAACTTCCATGTAAATCCTCTGGCCAAGTGTCTCAACAACTGGTTATGACAGTCATTTCTGTATTCGAACATAACAATGGTGCATCATTTTCCAAACAAATAATTCCTTATAAAGGACTACCTTTTGCTCTCGAAAACAATACTGTCAAGGTTTTATTGCAAAAAAACTTAGCTTCACACCATCTCAAGTTTTATTTAAATAACAACAAGAACAACAATATCAAAACGAATCACAGTAACAAATTTCGATAAGTTTTGAGCCTTGTTGACATTCAAGATTAGTGTCATTAACTTTAAGTTTCTACCCTCATTAGTGGATAAATAAATAGATGAATAAATACAGCGACTAATTCACTATTCCTATGAATGGAAACAAAAATAAAGATTATTGTTACCAACCATTATCCATGTTATAACCAACTATATTACTTATACTACTAAACCAATAATATAAAACCAATAAACAATTTATAGCCAACTAAATATATTTTCACGTAGTACTAATTAAGCTCAAATGATTGAGAAAAAACAATAGGTGATCATTAATAAAACAATGGAGTTTCATTCTATGTTGCTCTGACACGGGTACGGGTGCGTATCCAAATGTCGGATTAAGATATGGGCATACGGCTAAAAAGTTCCCAAATTTTGGACACAGGTAGGGGGTCTGCTAATAAATAAAATTTTTTTATATTTGGTTTTGTTTTTTTGAGTTTCCCAAACATGGACTTGTTATTTTATAAAAAAAATATCATGATCCATTACAAATCTTACTTTTTTAAGTTTGGACTTTATGTTTTTAAGTATTGGGGCCTAACTATTCATAAACAAATATGGCCCAAGTTAATGTCTCTAACCCAGCTTTCAAATTAGGTCACAACTTGAAAATTAGACGTCTTCTTCCTCGGATATGCAACGCAGCCTCGTTCTGTTTCTGGTTCTTCCTCATCCTACTGAGCAAACTTTAGTTCTTCCTCATCTTTTTCTTATATTTGTGATTTATCACTTCGTTACTAACAAGGTTCGCCGGTGTTCTCTTCGGTTTTAGCTTCTGGATGCCGGTAAAAGATGGCAATTTAGTTTTTCATTTACCTCCTTCATTTTCTTGGCGTGTCTGATTTCAAATTGAAGGATCCGGTACGGATCCCATACCGGTATTCATGTCGCGTCGTGTCGACACAAGTATTCTAGCAAATCTACTGTGTCGGAGCTCCATAAGTTTCTTTGGGGCGGGGGGGGGGGACTAAGTTACCACTACCCAACTGATTAAGCATAGGCCAAAAAGATCCAGTCTTCAACCTTAAAAGATTGATTAGCTAACATGGGTTACAAAGAACATCAGGCTTTAATTGATCAAGAACTAAGCTTCATTCTCATTTTATGTCTCCCATTGATTCCACAACCATTCAATTACCACACTTCAAATTCATTGAATCTCCACTCCTCAAATTAAATTTCTGAAATACCATTTTAAAAATTCATCAATGACAAAACACACATTCACTTTAATTCCCTTTAATTTCCAGTCCAAACCTTGTGACAATTGCCACAACCTCGTATACCAACCATTTTTCATAATAACCGCGGGAGATGGCCTCAACAATTGGGTGAATACAAAAACAAAGTAACTTGTCGTATAAAAAAAAATGTTGAAAAGCCAGCTTGGTCCAATAATAAATGGGATAATAACAAAATGAACTTAGAATAATTTGTACTTGAAGAGAACATCGTCAATGTAACCCGAACTGTTTGCAAAACAAGAAAAGATCAACGAATTGCAAGAGATAGTCATCTTCTTTTTTTCCTTCTTTTATGACAACAAACACTTTGATAACCTCCAAATTTTTACCTAATAGAGATCTTCTTTCATCCTTGCATTGCTTAGCATTATCTCAATCTAACTTCTTTTTAACTATAAAAAATATATGTTTTTTTTAATAGCCATAAATTGATAAAACAGTTGAAACTTGAAATTTCATTTACATCTCTAAGGGTAGCTGGATAATGTGCAATGTAAAGATCTTGAATTTATTTTATTTTATTGTAAATCTGCAATTAACTGTTTTTTGTAATGTATAGTTTGAAGTTCGTGACATATTCGGAGTTCTTCTCTGTAAAAAATCCTAATGGTAAACTTGAATATCTATTCCGTAAGGTGCTGAATAAGAGCGATGTAAGCAACCTAAAAAGAATGATCCTTCCGAATGTTCGATCCATAAAGTCATCTATTTTGCGTTGTATAAGTGTACTTCCTAAGTCTTGCAAGACTTCGCTAATTTTTATGCAGAAAGTTACAATTTTGATATATACTAAAATCTGATTATTGAAAAGATATTAAGGTGGAACTGAATGCCTAATCATTTTATATCACGGTTACGTTCATAAAGTGGCTGAGAGTCCTAATCATTTTATAAGCTTAATTATAGCGACCAAAAATTTTTCCGCTAAAAATTTTTATTTTAATCTACGTGTCGCTATGACATGCCCAAATAAGTTTGAATATTCATACTTCGATGATGCGCCCGTTTAAACCGAATGAAATAATACTACTGGAATGGAAAAATTATATTTTAACAACTAATCCAAATTCAGTTCAAATAATTCGAAATTACCAAAATAATTTATAACGAGTTAACTCCAACGATTCAAAGTTCGCCGAATTATTTCCTATCGAACCATCTATGTTGCCAAAACTTTCCAAGAACCTACGCTTTAGTTCCAATCCTTTTTCATTTACACTCAATATAAATACCACAACCAAGCTTTTCATTCATTTCAGACCAAGAAAAAAGGAAATCAGGTAACACTCCCATTTTTTCATCTCATGTTTCCACTTCCTCTTCTCATTCACATACGTATCTTCTTCCACAACCAATGAAACTAACATTTTCATATACCTTCTTTGTATAACAAGCTACTCAATAATTCAAAGGCATCCACAACTCAAGTAACAAGAGGATTCTCTTGTGTCAAGGTAAAAGTTTCCCCTCCTTGCTCTTGCATCTCATTATGTTCCACACTATGCAAAAACATCAAACAAAATGCATAATAAGGTGATATTATCAAAGACACTTCATACACACATGATAGAAATCATCATTATCTGCCACAACAAACATCAAAGATAAAGAGAAAAATGGAAATCAGTGGCTCAGTCGAAACCGAGCAAGCTTGGAAATTCACCCATCTTCATTTCTTCACCAAACACCACAAAATGGGTTTCTACGGCTTCCTCTCACTGCGACGAACACGAATATGTAAATATCTTCCTTGGAAAACCACCATACTCGCAGAAAAGTCACCATGACCGCCGACTCTCTTCTCCTAAAACTACCACTATGCCTTCAAAAAATCTATATCAATAGGCAGAACCCGTTGAGTGCTATATTTTCCACCTGTTTCTTCTCCATTTCGCCAGATTTTTGGCCAGATTCTTTGGCTTGGAGTCTCCCAGTGGCCGAACCCCCATTTTTGAACGTCCTCTGTTTCTTCTTTTGTGTATTAACCAAAGAATATTATATTTGAATTTTTAACCTTTGGGTTTTTACATTTTAGTCTGTGAAAGTATTAAAAACATGTAAATAAGTCCTTAACTAATGGTCAACTCAAGTCTTGACCTCAAAAATTTTTAAGACATTTACGTTGACCCAAAAGTTATTATTTGAATCAAAATGGGTCCCCAAACATTTTAAATAATTAATTTCGACCCCTACATTTTCAAATGTTGCATAATTAGTCCCTAACTTTTAATTCTAATCACATAAGTCTTTAAACTTTTAATTCCACTTAAACTAACCCTCAAACTATTCAAATAATTAATTTTAAAGTCCTCTAACTTTTATGAATCTCTTATTTAGTTCTTCAATATTTAATTATACCATAAAACCTTAAATTATGAATTTTAACTCTAATTAATTTCTTTTATTGGCTAGACGGATTACTTGGATAGTTGAGAAACTTATTTTTCAAGAATTTAGAGCTCGACTTGAAACATTATAAAGTAAACTCGTTTATTTAAAAACGTTATTTTCTTAAACATGCACACTTATTTAATTCATATTATAGTGATATGCATGATTAATGTGAATTTATGTTATTGCCTATTAAAAGACATAAGTGTTATATTTGACCTATTAAAAGGTCTCTCCTATTAAGAGGCACTATATAATGTTGACCTATTAAAAGGCATATAAATTTGTGCTTATTAAAAAGTACGTTAGTTTGTATGATTGTTTGTATTATTATGATATGAATGTAAATGGTGCATGTGGTCTACTGAGTATTTAAAATGCTCATTCTTTTCTATCTAACAAATTTTAGGTTTTGGAGCCAGTGGCGGAATGATGAGCGGTGGCCACAATTAAATTATGTTATGGAAAGTTAACATTTCGGAAATTGTCTATTAATTATGGAGAAAATATTTTAGACCTCTACTTATTTTGCTACAATTGTCAATGATTGAAATTCTATAGTTATCTTCCGCACTCGTCAAAAGCTTACTTTACTGAATTTTGTCTTTTTCAGCATTTTATTATTTTAAAAAGTTAACAAGAAAAGTCAAACTAGTGACCCAAATACTTTTCAAATTTGGGGCATTACATTAATGATACCTGCAAAAAATTTAAAGAGACTGGCAGCCGGGAAGGGGGTTCTGCTGGATGGTGTTGAGTGGTCTGTTGCCAGCACAATTGGTTGGTTGCCAGCGATTTTTTGGGGGGTTCGTCTCAGCTAAGAGAAATTGTTGGGGGGTTGGTTCCTTTGTTTCTGAAGCTGAGAGTTGGGTGGGTGGTGGAGTTGGGAGCATGAGTATCCATCTGTTGCCGATGGTGAAGCTCCAGGTCCAGCAGGGAAGAGTGACGATCGCGAGAGAGATTTGGGGTAGGGGTAGAGGGCATGTCTCTTTTTCTGAATTTTTTTTTAAGGTGGGTTATGGTTATGTACCTGAGTGTTAAAATTTTTATGGTGGGGCCCAAGGGTGTCCTTAGGCCCAATGTGGTCGACAGAACGCACTGGACCTTGGCTCGCCCCAGTAAACAGTTGGGCTGGACTGCAGTGAATTTTCAGTGTGGTCCAGCCATATAAAAAAAAATTCTTCCATTTCTTGCCTTGGCTGCTTGGCCCAAATTTTTTTAACATTCCTTGGCCCATTTGATGAATAATGAAGGTCGAACTCCAAATCTGATGTGCTCTCGTTCTGTCACAACGAACTCCAACACCATTCCAAGCCTCCAAGCTCTAAAGTCCAATCTACCTCTTGAGTCTCGAAGCTCTCTTTCTCGGCTGTCTCTCTGCCGTCGTCCAAGCTCTAGTAGGTAGCACTGCCGCCCGCCGGTCCGCAGCACGTCAGTAGCTCTCCGGCAGCACCGCAGCAGCCAGCGAGGCAGACGCAGACGGCAGACCGCAGCAGCCACTCTCGGTCCGGTTCACCTGAAGTCCTGAATCATCTTTGCTTCTTTTCTTCTCGGTTTGTCGGTCTATTCAAATATTCAATTGGTTAGTTAGACTACTAAGACTAGTATTTAGTTAAGAATAATTGGATATTTGTAATTTGAATGAATAATGCTTAATTATTTAATTATGTTTATGATTTGGGTTTATTTATTCTAGCAAAAATATTTGTTAGTTGTTACTCATTTTTATATGGTAAATGGTAATATAATTGGTAAATTGTATTATTGATTTATTGTTAAAGGCTTAATTTTTAGTTTAGGTTTCAATTTTGTAAAGCCCTAATATGTGAAACCCTAATTTTTAGTTTATGCTTTAATTTGAAAATTGGATTTTAGTTTGCTATTAGAGATTTTAAGTAGTAATTGGATTTTAAAATTTGGGCCCCGACAACCGCGCTGTGAAAAACGAAATTTTTTTTACCACACTCAACCAAAATACTGGCTACGCCCCTGGTGGGGCCCACCATTTTTTTTTGGGGACGGGGATTGAGGTGGCGCGGTTCTCTTTCCTCGACCTTGGCAGCCACATTGAGTATTGGGTCTCCTTAAGTAAATTAACGTTGGTTTGAACATGTGTGCACGCGCGCCTATATATATATATATATAGATGTGTGTGCGTGTATATATATATATATATATATATATTGCAAACATGTCAAAATAATATTAAACTTGTGTTCAATTTACTGAAGGATTAATTTAACAAATCGTCATCAACCTTTGAGTTAAGTATTAGTTGTGTACTAATCTTTTTTTTTGACGTCTTGGGTCTCAATTTTTTATAAATTCATAGAAAATGTCCTTTTTGTCACAATTCCGTTAACTTTCTGACAAAATAACCGTTGTATCTTTTAACTTTTTAATTTTAAAAAAAATATAAAAATAGTAAAAAATAAAAAGAAAAAGAAAGAAAACACCCAACCCACTCCCCCTGCCCCTCCCCCTGCCCCTCCCCATCCCCAGACCCAGAGTGGCCGACGGGGTAGAGGGTGCGAGTGGGTTGGGTGTTTTCTTCTTTTTTTTTTTTAATTATTATTTTTAAACCTTTTTTAAATTAAAAAGTTAAGGGGTATAATGGTCAATTTATTGAAAAGTTAATGAATAGTCACAAATGACCTTTCCTGCGAATTTATTAAAGGTTGAAGACTCAGGATGTTGAAAAAAAGATTAGAGACACAACTGATACTTAACTTAGAGGTTAGAAACGATTTATAAAATTAACCCTTTACTGAATATATAAAAGATAATTATATTCCAATCGCAGTAATTGTTTGGCCACAATAAAATAGCTGTTACAAAAGGCCATCAACGTTTGGTTGTTATTTTAATTAAAACATCAACTTTTACTTCCGTGTTTCTTTTGTTTAGTTTTTCATAAGTAGTACCTCATGCCCGTAATAATATTTTTTAGTCAAAAAAAATTATTTATTTGCTTGTCGAAAGGATCATATAATTTTTAAAGTTTAAATTCAAATGGATAAACAACAATAAATTAAACATTTATAAAGTTTGTTCCTAACTCTGGCAAGTTAACATTATATTCATTTTAGTATAAATAAAATATGTTAATAATTGAGAAGTTAATGATAAAACTTTATATAAAAAGTATAGGATTTAAATATCTTATCTTATATATATATATATATATATATTAAAGTAATATAGTGGGCATATGCAAATTTTTTCGCCAAAACCACTATCTTATTTTTATATGCCTATTTCTTTATTTATTTTATTTTAATAATAATATATACATATATATATATAATAGACATATTCCAACTAATTAAGCTTCAAATTAATCTCTAATATCTTATATATATATATATATTTATTTATTTATTTTATACACATATATAACATACGTAATTATAATACATATTATAATATATATATATAAAGTAAAAAATATATATATATATATATATATAAAATAAGAGTTATATATTGGGTTTGGATTTTCGATACGAGATATTTTCTCCAAAATAAATAAATAAATAAAATAATAAATATATATATATCACTCTCTTGCTTATATATGCTTTTATTTTGTATGTTTTCAATCTTATACACATTTTCATATTAATATATACTAGTTGTATGCCTGTGCGTTGCCCGAAATAGAATAATTAGCCAAAAAATACTTGATAATTTAAATAACCAAATAATCACAATGTTATTGTGTCTTACTCACTTATATATACATGTTATTAATAATTATAATTTTATTATGTACAATCATTTTACTTGACACAAAACTAATTAAACTATCATTCTTGGAACAGTACTTTTAATTAATAAAAATGAGAATTAATCAAGAATTTTTTAATATAAATTTAATTTCACTTTGTATAGGAAAACTAAGAAACCATGGAAAATAGAGTATACAAAATTTATGTAACTCTAAAATTATCATACATCCATATCATTGTTCAATAAATATAGTGCAAGCATTCTAAGAAAAATTTAGAGTGTAGATGATATTCATTTATCAAAATGAATTTTTTACCACATTCATTATTTACAATATATTTTTGAAAAAATTATTTTTTGCATCTCCAAGCATAGTGTCATACATTTTCTTAAAAAAATTACTATTCAATAAATCCATTCTTTGAAAAAAATCTAAAAGTACACACCCTCCTATTACAAAAGACTTAGGAAAAGTAATATTATAACAAATGGTAAATTTTATATGATTTACCCATAACAGTAAATTTTAACCACTTTCCATTCTAAAAAGAATTAAAAGAATTTTTTATTTTTCTTATAAATCATTATCATCAAATATTTTTACAATTATATCTACTCAACTTAAATTTTTACCTATATAGGTTCTCACTTATATATTAATATGATAATGTGTATATGATTAAAAGCATATAAAATAAAAGTATATATATATATATAAATAGAAGAGTAGATATATATTATTTTATTTTTTAAGAAATATCTCAACTCGAAAATCCAAACCCAAGATATAACTTTTATTATATGTGTGTGTATATATATAGTATGATATATATTATAATTACGTATATTATGTATAAAATAAAAACATATATATAAGATATTAGAGATTTAATTTAAAACTTAATTAGTTGAAAATATGTATATCTATTATTATTAAAATTAAAAAGAAACAAATAAAAAGAAGTATATATAAGCAGAATAGTGATTTTGACGGGAAAATTTACATATGACTGCCACTATACTGCTTTAATATATATATATATATATAAAAGATAAGATAAGATATTATTATTTGTGATCATCATAAAATAAAAGGATATATTTGAAATTCCCTAGTGAATGTAAAGTTAGTTTTAGAGATATAATTCTGAGGATAAGAGTAATAAGTGAAGAGATAAACTATGATTATTACTATTATATTAAATAAAATCATGTATAAGATTAATGTTCAATTGGAGCTTAAATGGGAATTACAAATATGTTATTATTTATGGTCAATATAAAATAAAAGGGTATACGTGTACGATGATGCTTACACATATCTAATGATATGTTTCATATTATTATTTATAAAAAATATATATAACGTAAATTATGATTATTGTTATTATTATAATCTATATATCCATATAAAAACACTTAAGTTATCTTCTTATTTTTCCCTCTCATTTCAGTGCTGTAACTGTCGTGGTCAGTCTTTTGCGGTACCTTTTGTGATGTGACCGCACTGTCTCCTACCACAGCCCATTTTTGGGCTGAATACACTGTTTTCCCTAGCCCAAAATCAATTATCTTGTATAAGAAAAAACTTTTAACTGTAATTAGGCTGAAAATCAATAGTTAGGCCAATAAAAATTATGTTAAATCCATTCCAACTTTCACTTTTATATAGACTCATCTAAATAATATTATATTCTTAATCCAATATGGGATTTCATCCCCCTTAAATCACATACCTTCAATTTTAATTTTATAAAATACACCATCAGCCGTTATTTGCTATCAACTCAATATGGAACACAATTCAATTCTCTTTAGAAATTGCATTTCTAACATCTATTTTTATAACGCTCAACTTTTTTTATTTTATTATGTAATCCGATGTGGAAATCTATACATCTTAATATGCACATATTATTACATATATTTGTTTTAAAAGGATACTCATATTAGATTTATGTTTATTAGTTATTACATGAATATCTCTTTATTATACAATATTATACTCTTAATCCGATGTGGGATTTCATCCGCCTTAAATCCATATCTTCTATTTTAATTTTATAAAGTACACCCTCAGCCATTATTTGCTTTTAATCCGATGTGGGATACAATTCAATTCTCTTTGAAAATTGCATTTCTAATATCCACTTTTATAACACTCAACCTTTTTCTATTTTGTTATATAATTCAATGTGGGAATCTGTACAACCTAATATGCACATATTATTATATATTTATTTTAAAATGACACTCATATTAGATTGTGTTTATTAGTTATTACATGGATATCTCTTCATTAGACAATTTGTAAAATTTTTAACCATACCTCTAAAAAAATAAAATTAAAAAAATAAATCCAATCGCCCTGAGAAAAATTCCTAGCTCTTCCCATGCTTTTCCCCAAATTTTCGCAGAAAATTCCCTCCTCTTTCTTCTCATCTTTCCCATTCGAGTGACTGAGGATTCTTATCTCTTAATCTACTGTTCTAATTGTTAATTCGCTCTGTGCTTTTGATCATTTCCTAATCCACTGTTCTAAAATCTCTACTATACGTATTTTATTTTCCTGAATCAACGCTAAAATCTCTGTGATAATGCATCTTAATTTCCTAAATCAGTGCTAAAATCTTAGCAATTTATTTTCTTTGACAAAAGAGAGTTCATATGGACTTGGGCTATTGATTTCAGGGTTCGATTGGTTGATAATTTGGTCTAGAGGCTGCGATGACTTTAAGAATTTGGTCTAAATACTTAAAGTAAATTCAAGACGATATTAGACAAGTAGAAGAATACTGGAATGGTGAAAAAATTAGTTGGATTATCCATTTTTAAAAATTCGATCGTTTGAATTAAAGCTTTCAACAAATCTCTCAATTATTTATTTTTCTGAATTATCTTTACTATATCAATTCAATATATGTCACAATCTCTCTTATTTATAGTGTAGATCTATTAGTTCATAAGAAATTTCAAATCTTATTTTATATGGATATTATATTGTCATTACTTTAGTAAACTAATACAAACTAACGTATGTTAGCTTTATCTATCTCCAATTCGAGTCGTACTCTTTATTTCAAATGTTTTTCCTATGTACATGCATTCTTTATTTGTGAATTCTTTATATGGGTTTGTCTCCTTTATTTTAACAAAGGACATGAATATGCCTATTACAATTTCTGTTATATAAATCTAATATAATATTATTGTTGTTTCAAAACCTCTCCCACTATGTGCGTGTGTATGGATGAACACCACGTATATTTGAAATATATATAGCGTGCATAAAACACAAAATCATACTATTTGAAGTAAAAATTAATTTTTTTCAATTATTTAATTAAAATCGATTTGACTTTGGTTTGAGTCAATTCAACATTTTCGACCCTTAACCTATCTTTTTTTCTGGTTCGATAACTTATCCAAATTTTTAGAACATCGAATTTGATAAACCAGGCAAAAGGCACATATTATAATTTAATTTAGAAGAATCTTAAACATATAACCATATGACACTAAAAAAATATCACCACTATATATCATTCCGTAGACCATTTCCAATTTATGAAATCATCAACCTTTAATAAAGAAATAAAACTAATTTGAAAATTCATTCATCACAGATGACATCTATTAGTAAATAATGAAGAAATCTCCCTTTAGAAATAGTCTTTTGAAAACTATACATGTTTGAAAGGATAAATGGATTAAAAATTTCATAATGACCATCAAATATACAATCTATCCAATAAGAAAATAATATATATATGATAATTTAATTAGATAACATGATCAATTATTGATCTCTAGCATAAATAAAAATAATAATAAGTTGTGATGTTGGAAATCTAAAAACATGAATTAATATAGGCGAATTTTCCTGCGAAAAAAATCAATATATAATATGATACTTCAATAAACATTTTACTTTTAAAATAAATGACGGAACACATTGACTTTTCTTTATTTGTTGTAAAGTAATATATTATTTGAGAAAATATAATATGTCATTATATATTCAATTTTATTATAATTCCAAACTAAAAAAAATTAGGTCTTAAAAAAATTAGTAAATAGATATTTGAATTATATGGGAGTAAGAACGAAGATTAAAGTTGAAACCAGCCGAAATTTCAGCATGAAATTGAGGAAGAAGAATATACAGATCAGAGGATATACATCTTTTTCAAAGAGATAATCTCAATGAATGAAAGATAAAACAAGAAGCAGAAAGAGATAATCTCAGATGGAATAGATGTCTGATTTTAATTAATTAAACTGAACAAATATCTAAATAAATGAAAATATAAATTAAAAACATATAATAATAAAATGAAGGGTTTAAATTGAATGATAAGATGAATGATTAAGATATCTTTACCTGATTTAGTAAGTGAAAATGGGCGAGAAAACAAAAATAGCAATGACATTAGTATTATATATGTATATATATAGATATAGATAATATAAGATAAGATAAGATTATATATACGTATATAAGTTTGGATATTACAAGTTTTATTTTACTTCTTTTTTGAGTGGAAAGTAGTTAAAAATTAATATTAAGGGTAAATCATATATAATTTATTTTTTGCTGTAATGTTGCTTCTATTGGGCCTTTTGTAATAGGAATGTATGTCCATTAGATTTTTTAGAATGTATTTATTAAATAGTGATTTCTTTAAATATATAACACTATATGAGATGCGAAAAATAATTTTTCTAAGAATATGTGGTAAAGAATGAATGTGGTAAATAATTCATTCTGATAAATGAATAACATTTACACTCTAAATGTGTTTTTAGAGTTCTTATACTGATACTTATTGAACAAATTTTAGAGTCATATAAATTTTGTATGCTTTCTTTTCTATGATTTCTTGGTTTTTATAGTCAATGTGAAATTAAATTTATATTAAAAAATTTCTCATTTATTCTCCTTTTTATTAATTAAAAGTATTGTTCTATGAATGACAATTTAATTAACTTTATGTCAAGTAAAAATTTGTACGCAATAAAATTGTAATTATTAGTAACATATATATATGAGTGAGTAATACGCAATAAAATTATGATTATTTAGTTCTTCAAGTTATCAGACATTTTTTTAGGCTAATTATTCCATTTAGTGCAACACAATGATATACGACTAGTATAATATAACAATAAAATTAGTTTAAACTCCTCTAGTACAATAAAAATGTGTTGAATCAAACAAACACTGTGGCAGAAATATAGTTAGCCATATATAAAACAGAAAATGCTAGAATTGATAAAGTTGTTAATTTATGTGACCTTGCAGAGGGAGAAAAAAAGCAAATGCTAGAATATAAACCGTTAAAAAAACTCCAGAATTAATTGGTAATTATATTCTCACTACAAATTTTTATTCCTACACATCTATACCACATTATTCTTACCAAGTAATACTATTTATCTAGGCCAGAGACTGGTCTCTAGTCTAATTGATATAACCACATTAGAGGATGAGTATATATGCATACATACATGAAGATCTTTATTAAATTAATGACCAATAATGAAATGACAACTATACTGGAGACAGATAAATAACAATATTTAACCATTTTTTTTTAATTAATCAGCTAGAAATCATGTGACTCTACGTTTGATAAAACAAATAAATAAGTGGGCAGCAAAAGTCCTAACCATTGTCAATTTACTTGCCAATCCAAGAGAATATCCACAAGAACAGCTCAAAATGCGGGAAATTGAACTCAATTGTGAGATTCGAAGTTACAATGTCAAAGAGCATTTTTACTTTACCATTTTTGTTGCTCACAAAATTCCAGGATATCGCATAACTGAGTATACTTCCTGAGCAATCACCCAAAGAAAAATGAAAACAGGATAGATATTATCCAAATTATTTTGGTTGTTCAGTCGTAATTGACCGAATCAGCAGAGTCGAATCCACCTTGGGGGGAGGATTTTCAACCACTTTCTGCTTTAAAAAAAATTAAAAGATTTTTTTTGTTCTAAATCATCATCATCATCAAATATTATTACTATTGTTTTTATACCAATATATATGTTCCCATAGAAAACAAATAATAAATTAAGTTATGTATTAAACATTTAGTCATAGGCTTTATGACGTGTGGTTTATCGTATTAAATTAAAGTAAAAATTTTGAAACTGATTTAATTTTACTTTATTATTATAGCCTTAATCTCACGAGCAGACACTTGATCGAAATGAGAAGGAAGTCCCAATAAGCAAGACTTGAAATTTGTCGGTTAATTGTTAGAATTTTGAAGAAATATTAAATGTTTAATGATAACCTAAACACTAATAGAATAGATATAACAAACACTAATGGATAACAAATAATATATTATATATAAAATAAAAAAATATATAAATTTTTGTATATAATTATAAAATAAAATAATAGCAAAATATAACTAATGGATAATTATTATTATTATAAAATAAAATAAAAGAAGCATATAAAAATAGGATAGTGATTTTAAAGGAAAAACTTGCACATAACCACTATCATAATTTAATATATATAAGATAAGATAATATATGATGGCTTGAGGAGCTGAGGCCCGCTAGAAGTATAAGTTACAGTCGGTCTTCTTAGGACCACTTACTATAGTTCAATATATATATATATATATATATATAGGGTTATTGGCGGAAAAGGTCCTACTTTGAGTTGTTTTGTGAAATCGTCTATACTTTTCATTTCTTGGCAATTTTATCCCCAACTTTGCATTTTTTGGAGGACTTCATCCCCGCCATTAATCTTTCCGTTTTTCAACCTTTATTTTTGTAATATTATATCTATGTATATACACTTATATTTTATAAAGCTTAAATTAATACATTAATTATTATTTTTTGTATTTTAAAAAAATTAATGCACTCAAATCTAAATACGCCAATAAAATGTTTGAGAAGATTAAATAAGAGAAGTGTGTTTTATTTTATTATGTTGTTTTATAGGGTTTAGAACTGATTACTAAATAGACGTATAGTTAAAAAAGTATAACAAGCAAAATAATTAACAACGTTTCCGTCTAAATAAAATAAAATATAATTTGATTCTCTAATAATTTTCTTGAATATCATATACACATATATATTCTCTTCACTTCTTCTAATAGTTTCGACTGTTGAAGAGTATATATGTGTGTGTGTGGTATTCAAGAAAATTATCAGAGAATCAAATTATATTTTATTTTATTTAGACGGAAACGTTGTTAATTATTTTGAACCCTGTAAAACAATCAGTTCTGAACCCTGTAAAACAACATAATAAAATAAAACACACTTCTCTTGTTTAATCTTCTCTAACATTTTATTGGCTTATTTAGATTTGAGTGTATTAATTTTTTTAAAATATAAAAATAAAAATTAATGCATTAATTTAGGCTTTATAAAATATAAGTGTGTATACATAGATATAATATTACAAAAATAAAGATTACAAAATGGAAAAATTAACGGTAGGGATGAATTCCGCCAAGAAATGCAAAGGTGGGGATGAAATTGCCAAGAAATGAAATGTAGGGACGATTTTCACAAAACACCTCAAAGGTAGGGACCTTTTGCGCCAATAATCATGTGTATATATATATATATATATATTATCCTATCCTGACAATATTAACGAGTGAGTTTATTTTGTCCTTTTGTAACAATATAAAAGAGTGAGTTATGAATGATGAAAATATAAGAGATACATCGACGTTAAAAATACAAAAGTACAAAGACGGGACGTGCAACGCACCTACCTTCAACTAGCATATATAAAAGAGGGAGGTGAATTAGTCAAAATGTTCACCCGTGAGGGTTGCGGGGTTACACCGCCACCCCGCCGCAGGGTGGCAGTACATGGGGCTGTTATGGGCTCTCCCACATCATGTGGGAGAGCCAATAACAGCTCCCATGCAGGCGGCATGTGGGAGAGCCAATAACAGCCCCCATACAGGCGGGGTGGCGGTGTAACCCCGCGACCCTCTCGCGGGTGAACACAACTCGGTGAATTAGTTTGAGAATAAGTTTTGATCAACTGTCACCAATTAAGCAGCTCATGGTATAATCCCTTCAGTCCAAACACAGCCTTATTAATTGTTGTATGAAACTTCAATGTCCTTTGATATATGAAATTGAGGTCCACAACAAAGGGAAATCTACTCATCTTATCTTCTTCAGTCTCAACTGCAAAAACATCAATTCCTTGCCACCAAAAAACAAAGAAAAAAGGGGGGAAAATATGGCAGCAACTTTTCTCTCAAATGCCAACACCTTCCTTTCTTCCATTCCATCAACTTCTTCATCTTCTTCAGCATGTAATAGGAGACAGCTGATTATTTGCAGGGCAGTGAATGAAGCCTCTTTTTCCCCTCCAATTCTCTCCAAGAGAAGCCTTTGTATCAGTATATCTTCCATATGGCTATTCACCTTGACTAGTAAAGGCAATCTCGACGCGAATGCTGCCATACTCGAGGCCGACGACGATGAAGAATTGTTGGAGAAAGTGAAGAAGGATAGGAAAAAGAGGATTGAAAGACAAGGTGTTATCAACTCTTCCACCAAAGAGACAGGTTTGAAAATATTGACCTTGATCTTTATAAGATCATTGGATGAGTTTTTCATTTATTATTGTTATTAATTTTATTAATTTTATTTATTTATTTATTTATTTTTTTTTTGGTGGGGGATTCATTAAGGAATCTTCGTAGGAACCCATGATTGAAATTTCTAGTTGGTGCGTCATTAGATTTATGTCATAGTTTTTGGTACTAAAGATTGCAAGCTAGACAGTAGTTATGTTTTGTTCAGAAGCTTGGACTAAATATCTAGCCACCTCGACCGGGGAAAGAACAGCTGAATTATGTGTAGGAAATTTGTGGGGTATAATGATATCAATAATGAATGAACTACAAGGCAAAATATCACGTTCTTTCTTTTAAGAGATGTTGATCCCCTGACTCGGTGTCACAACGGGGTACGTAGAAAATCCCTCATAATACAATGGAGATGTTTGATTCAAGCTGTAACGGCTTGGTCAAACCACAAGAGAACTCTAGAAATTTATGGACTGGTGATGCGGAAGAAAGATGAACGAATTTATGAAGTTCTTGCAAATGAGAGTTTGCCTAAAAGATACAGCCCGTTTGGCGGCGGCAAACAACTGTCGGCCTGCAGCAAATCATTTGAGTAACCAACTATTAAACAAATTATGAAAAATATCTAACATTATGTAGCAAAACAATGAAATGCACCAGTTACAGCATTTTCATTTGCTAGAATGCACAGAGAAGTTCAAAGTTAAAGAGGAAGAGATAAACAGCGCGTTGGTTGGATTATAATTCTATACTTTGTACATTAATGAAATGAAAAGTACGCTTGATTTATGGTTTCAGGAGAGAGATCCCATGTGAGAAAATTGAAAAAGGGAATGAATTTTAATTTTTAGCTAAAGAATCCATTAATTGTTGATTAAGAATGACATTTCTGATTTTTCAGCATACCTTCAAGAGCTTGTTTATAAACTGAGCAAAGTTGGTCAAGCTATTGAAAACAAAGATTTATCTGCTGCAAGTTCAGTTCTTGGTCCAAGTACTGATACAGAATGGGTTTCAAAAGTGAAATCAGCATTCAACAAGGTTTCTTTTCTTCTGATAGTTTTCGGATTTTTCAAATACAAAAGAAGTTTGCATATTCATTATCAATTTTTCTATGGAGCCATTGATTTGGCTGTTTCTATTGGTTCATGGAGCCCGATCTCACTCGATAGCAATTACCTATTCATCATTGCTTATGTGTCTCATGTCTCCTCCTGACAGTTGAGCTCAAGCCCCGATGAGAAAACTGAGGTGGACACCTTCAATTCGTCTCTCTCGTCTTTGATCTCATCAGGTAATCTATACACGATCAAAACATTTGCAATAGTACTTCACGACGCTTAATGTCTGAGCGCTAAGGTTATGTCTAAATTGTCGGGAATGCAGTTTCCGGGAAAGATATTGAGGCATCAAAAAGAGCTTTTGTGGTATCAGCCAGTGCATTTGAGAAGTGGACAGTATTGACAGGCTTGGTGGAGCAGCTGAAGGGCCTTTGAAACACAAGAAATGGGCATGTCCTCATCTTCCAATATTAGATAGATTCTTTCTTCAACGTGCTTCGACTAATTTTTCCAGGATCAACTATTGATTATTCTTTGTCTTAATACATGATATGCTCATTCGAGCCCGAATTGTAACCGAATTTCCTACCAAATGATCAAGAATTTTTATGCAGTTTTCAATGGCTTAGAAGTGATTCCTTGGAAGTTTATTCATATGATCTTCTGAAATTCAGACCAGAGTCTTTTGCATGACTGAGCTATGGTACATGATTTCCCGTGGAGCCAACGGGTTCCGTTTACACAGAGTGCATTCTTATACGGTAGCACTTGACTTGAGAGAAAAGTGATGACCTCAGTATTTTGTACAAGTAGGGAAAGGTGACGTGTGCAAGCTCTATAGAAAAATTGGCTATGGGACTTGAACTTTTTATCTGACCAAAAAACAACTCTTCTCCAATCAACGACAATTTTTCTAGTTTTTCTAAGATCACCTGCGTGTGGGGCTGCTTGATGGGTGCCATATAGGTGATCAGACTCTATTTTTAGAGCCTGATCAATCTCCTTAGAAAAATTGATAGTTTTTCAGCCCGTAAGAATATCTTCAACTAAAATGTTCAGTAAAGCAACAAGAGAAGAGCAAAGAAAACAGCTCTTTTGATTTTTACATTGCTGTCATATATAAACACTCCGTTGTCAGATGAGTAAACAATGTAACGTAGGGTAGCATTATTCTGTTCATAAATAATTTACAATATTGTATTCATAAATAATTTACAACAAAACCAGAAAGGAACACAGATGACCTATCTAAATACATTTCCTCAAAAAATACATTTCCTCGTTTTGAGAGAGAGAGAGAGAGAGAGAGAGAGAGATCATTCTGTTCAAAATCCACATCTCTATCCATTCAATTTAAATTGCCAAGACTTCGAAGTACTACAAACATATTTACAAACAGTTTTATTCTTGGATTCACTTTCAGAGTGATACACTGTAATATAGAATCATGTAATTAGACTATACTTTATGATGGCCCGTTGAAGAAAACCATCAAGCACCAATGAAGTTAATAACTTAATTTTACTTACAACCAGGCTACAAAATCAATACACTGGCACCTATTACACTCTCCTTCCAGTTTTTAAGTGCTCCATTCTAATTCCCCACAGCTGCTCCCCAACTGATTTCATGTCTGGACGATCGGTGCGTGTAGGTGCTGCGCACTGGATTGCCAGCTCAAGCATTTTCACTAGTAATTCGTGTTCGACTTCTTCCTTCATTAAAGGATCCAGCATCTCCCTCAACCTGCCTTCTTTGTACTTCCTGAAAGCCTGCATAAAGATATATTTACTTGATGAATCGTTCTTTACCAGGAAATTGATCTATGATGCGTTCAGTATGAAGGATACTGTAGTTAAGGGTATCTATCAGAAAGCACAGAAGCTAAACTCTTCCATATTATACGCCAAAACTATCAAGCATAACCGAACACGAAGACAAGATTGAACTTCTAATGCAAATTGAGATATGCTCTCTTCGATGATCTTTCTGAAGCGTATATGTCAAATTAGACTGCATTCCATGTTACAAAGACCATGTTAGAGGCAACGGGAATGTATATCACGAATAAAAATCATCTAGAAATCAGATTATTAAGTTTCAAAGAGTAACTTCTCCGAATAGATCCAAGTTTAATCTTTCTCCTACTCGAAGAATTTTTAAAAACTACTCCCTCCGTCCGAAAAAGACTTCTAATGCAAATTGAGATATGCTCTCTTCGATGATCTTTCTGAAGCATACATGTCAAATTAGACTGTATTCCATGTTACAAAGACCAGGCTAGAAGCAATGGGAATGTATATTATGAATAAAAATCATCTAGAAATCAGATTATTAACTTTCAAGGAGTAACTTCTCCGAATAGATCAAAGTTTAATCTTTCTCCTACTTGAAGAATTTTTAAAAACTACTCCCTCCGTCCGAAAAAGATAGTCTACTATTCCTTTTTCAGCTGTCCCAAACTATAGTCTATTTTCGTTGTGAAATGTAATTAATTTCTTAGTTTTTTTTATATGTCCCTGTTTAATATGCATTGTCACCAACAAATAAGAACTATTTGAAAACAGCCTCTCAAACAGCTAGTTACATTAATTCTTATTTCAGGGGAATCTGAAATGGTTGAGTCCTCCATACAACAATGTAGCGTTTCAAACTTAATTATTATCCCTGACGTCATACCACCTGCCTGTATTCTGTCTCTGGGTTGATTATTGTTAACTATTTCTAACTACTATTTTCCAGCCTCCCACTCCTGAAGAATGCAGTTGTCTTCTTTTCTAATTTCCTTTGGCTTCTGATCTTTTCCAAGATTTATTTCATGGTTAAATATGGCATACCTTGCCCAAGAAACCAAAAATCTCATACTCAGCATTGAGAACTTCCATAACAACCATGTTAGAAATTAAAAAAAAAAAAATATTAGAAATAAAAATAGAAAAAAAAAGAAGATATGTTGATGACACAAATATGTCTCATCATAGAAAACAAGGATTTTAGCAATTCTTGAAGTGTCTAATTGATTGAATATTTCCATTTAAAGCAAGTATCGCATAAGGGATAAAGCACACAATCCTGCATATGTGAAAAGCAAAATCTTACCCATCTAAGTGTAATTCTCTCCTCAGGCGGTCTTTGCATTTCCACAGGACGACGACCGGTTAAAATTTCTAATAGCAATATCCCAAATGAATATACATCGCTCTTTGCTGTAAGCTGATTTGTCCTCATATACTCAGGGTCCAGGTAACCAACTGTGCCCTTTACTTTCGTTGAGACATGCGATTTGTCAGAATCTATCTCTCCTAGCTTTGCAAATCCAAAATCTGCCACTTTGGCTCTCATCCTCTCGGTCAATAGAATATTGGAGGACTTTACGTCTCTGTGGATAATTTGTTTTTCTGCCATAAGATTGACAAACAAATGGCCATCAACCCCAAAGGACAAAAACAAAGGACAAGCACATGAAATCGGGTTGTGTCAAGTTTTAGCATTAACTTTTAGCCAATCTAAACATTATAACTGAAAGTAATTACAATTTGCACATGATTTCATGATCACCATGAAAGGATTGTCAAATAATTAGAACGTGTTCCATATCAAAAACTTACTTGCTTCATGAATTCAAGGTTGCTAATCTATGTTGCTTGACTTGGATACAAGTGTCCGGTATAGGTGTATATCTAGGAGTTAGATCTTTCTTTCTTTAAATACTAAGGTATGGATGTGGCTATAAAGGGTCCAAATTTTAGAGAAAGTGCATGAATACATCTTATAAATATTTACTTTAAAAATTTATGTTTCGATAATTTTAGATGCATTATGGGGGATATAGAGGATCATATTTTGATTTGAATGATATAAAGGGTTTTTTGATTTAAAGGATCCAAAAAGGATCTCATATCCGTGTCCTACATGGGTACATCAAAAGTCAATAGTTCAAGAAACAACGTTGTTCATAAGGTCACAAACTCCTGGTACCACCTACATACTAACTTCGAAATTTTTTAGGATGCTTCCACATGATGTCAAATGCCACCAACATTTTACTATGTTATGACCAGCTCTTAGTTTTTCACAATATCTCTACGTGATATGTCAAATTTCTAAGGACCGTAGCCTGTTTGGTCAGGGGGCTAGGCTAAGGGCCGTGATACCTAAAGGTCTCAGGTTCAATTCCCCTGTATGAGGGTTTGTTCTACTTAATATAGATTTATTTCAAAAGACAAATTCTAAAGACCACATAACCTTAAACCAAGTTCGGTTATTAGATGAAAGATACAAGCCATGTTATCATTCTATTTCATTTGATTGAAATAGAAATAGAATGAGTGAAAATGAGTGGTGAAGATTTGTGTAGTATACGTAGATCCAAAGAATGTGAATGTGATTGGTTTGACAAATTTCTATTTTAGAACAAAATTAGAGTCTATTTTATACAACTAAGGCTGGATTCACCAATTAGCGCTATCTTTCTTATTAAGGTGTTCTGACGTCTATCATTATCGAGTCAATGTATCTTTGCCAATAATATGGCATGTAGTGCATTGCTAAAACAAAGACATACAGAGAAAAAGGAACTATATATATGTGCGCGTATGTGTGTGGGTGATTCTTTCCCACTATAAACATCCATGATTATTATAAATAAATTGAGAGGACAAGTCATGGGATTTCATAAGCCTCGCAGAATGCTTGCTGGGACATATTAGTATTTGAAGGAATTGATGAGTACACCAAAATATGCAGTTGAAACTGAATCAGTTCATAAATTGTATGGCAAGTTTATAAATTTTATGGGAATCAAACACCTTATAATTTGTATGTTATTTATAAGTTTGTGTTATCTAATATATCACACCAGTAATTTTGGTGCATTCTTTCATTTTTTTTTTTTAAATTTTTTTTAAGCAAACGGAATCAACACAACCAACCTGAATCATTTACACCTGATACAATATGGTTTTGACACCCAGAAATGCTGAGGACCATAATAGATAGATCTGTAATTACCTTTCCGGTCTGTATGCATGCTAAAACATGATTCCCAATTCGTAATACTAGTAGTTTTCACCATTAAATTGCTTAAACAAATGAATGGTTGTTACCTGAGTATAGATGGAGATACGTCAGGCCATGGGCAACATCGATGGAGATCTCGAGTCTCTCTTTGAAATTTAGTATTTTTCCCTTCTCCCCTACCAAGAACATCAGAAAAATTATTGTACTTAAGCTGGATGAACTGAATGGATTAGGGGCATGCCTTAAAGAGTTAAATGGTTTACCGTCTAGATGAGCTCTGAGTGTACCATTTGGCACATACTCTATTATAATCAGGCGGTCATTGCCTTTCTCAATATAACCAAGAAGCTTGACTAAATTTCTATGCTCTATTTTGGCCAGGAGTTCAACTTCACTCTTAAATTCGGTTCTTAGGGCTTCAAAGAGTTCCTGCAAATTATATTTAAACACGTAAACATATCTCTCTTTTTTCATACAAATATATTTTCTCACATATAAAAAGCAATCATATGGAAAGGCTACCTCAGATCCAGTATACAAATATAAACTGCCAAACAATTCGTATAATGATTGGGGTGAAAGAAAAACCAATGTCCATACTTACACATAAATGAATAACGTTGAGCCAGAGAAGGATGAGCTATTTGCCGTTATTTTAAGCGTAATATATTCACATTTGTTCATGGCCTAAAGACGCCACATGTCAGTTTTTTCTAGAATTTCTCAAAGAAAGTCCCTTGCTAGCAATAGATAATTTATCTGCCAAGCATGGCTGAGAATGAGGTTGTAGGCGGAGAAAGCCACTGCCATGTTGGGTCTTTGCCCTTTTTTCTTTGTCCGACTTGATCTCTTAAACATTGCTTCTGATATAAATCATTGTTGTCTATGACAGGTATTATATATCAACAATGCTACAATGACCACATTTTCAATTTGAAAGTTTCCAGCAGCAAAATTTTAATCGCTACAAAAAGAGTAATAACTTAATTGAAATAAAAAGCATAAAGGTAAACTATCATGCAGGAAATTTAAAACTAGTATCAGTTCAATCAATGTGTCAACATCCGACAATTTAGAAGGTTATTTGTCAGAACTTACATAACTGTTTTCGAAATCCATTCATACTGACATTTTTCCTTCTTCATTTTTTTCCCCTGCTTTCAAATTAGATATAGAAAGTAATGGCCAGACAGCTGCAAGTTAAAAAGGCTTAAAGCACAGATCGTATCCAGATGATAAACAACAAAAAAGAATATGACATTGAGCAAGAGAAACTTTTCACCATGTTTTCAACACCTTTAGGAAAACAATATGACAAAATTATTTGTTACAACAAACATAATAAAATACAAGATGTGAAGTTAAGGTTGGCGTAGTGAAAGAATGATCAAAATACCTTTCTTGCTCGTTTTACAGCAACTACCAGGCCATCTGGTAGCTCGGCCTTGTAGACAGTTCCAAACCCACCTTCACCTATCTTTAGTGATGGAGAAAAATTATGTGTCGCTCTGGCAATTTGGTTTATATTGAGATGAACTGATCCAACCCTATTAAGTTGCGGTGACATGGAAAATCTCAGGGGACTAGGCGGAACTCGTAGCGGACTGCTTGTTACCTTTGCAGAAACAGAATTCGTTTCTGCAGACAAGTTTGAATGCACTGCGAGAATAATGAAGTCTTAAATCAATACACACACAAGTAACTGAATCAAGGCATCCAAAAATAATTAGTGAAATCACACAAAGCGCTTGTATGACAAAGCTTGCTTTAAGAAATGATTTTCTGAAAAGTGATACACTAGTACTTTCGGAGAATATGTAGTTAAGAAGTAGGAAAAGGTCATCGGTCCACATGCAAGAAATCTAAATGACAATAATTTCTGACATTGACCTAGCCTTTAAGCTGGATAATTTGAGGGCTGAATGTTCATAATTTTAACCAAGAGAGTTGCATCAGTAGAAAATAGGTTTTACAGCTACACAAAAGGATTAACTTTAATCACTATTTTCACATGTGATCACTTTTTTAAGCAGTATGTGCATCTGCACAAATGACAGATCAATAGTTGCATCTTAATTTCAATTAGTATCTATACATCAAAGCATTGACTCCATCATGTAAATTAAGAGGTCATCCAAGGAATGGGGATGATTTTGCTTACATGAATTTGCCCTTTCGTCAAGAACAATATCTTCAGTTTCCTTTTTCTTTGCACGAAAGCACGGACAAAGTAATGCGCAATATAGAAGGAAAAAAGCCAGCACCGCCATGTATGGTACTTCCAAGATTAATACAGAATTGCTAGCATATCTATCATTTCTCCCCTGAAAGTTTCTAACAAAATCTTTTTCTGCTGATCCTTCTCTAACTGCTTCTTGCAGAAGGCTTTCTCCAGATTTAAAGGCACTCTATCTGCATTTTAACAGAAATGTGCAGAATTCCACAAACTAGCCTTGTCTGAAACAAAAAAGCACAGTAGCACATGTTCATAAATAAGTAGCAGAAATAACAGAATTTAAGCAATTTGACATATGTCTATTAAAACATTGAATATTTCTTAATTACCAGAGTAAAATTATTTGTTTAAGACAAAAAAAAAAAAAAAAGAAAAAGAAAAGGAAATTGTATAACACATACTGGTGCAAACCTAAAAGAAACCAACTGGCAATTCAAGGCCTCTAGTAATAATGAAGGAAACAATAAAATTGTTTTGCATTATATTCATCTTCTATGTAATTTCTTATTAGCTATACTTGGCAATTGCACAAGCACTAATAATGAACTTAAACAACTAACACACACTGTCGAAGAATCAGAGAAGGTTTCCATCTTTCAAAAGGGAACATAACGGATGCATCCTCAATAAATACCAAAATCATGTACAATTTCACATAGCAATAGTCCCAAACACCATATTTTTTTAAAATAAAATTTTTAGAATAAAAAAGAAAGAAAGAAAGAAAGAAAGAAAACTCACCGGAAAACTTCAAAATTCAGTAATAAATCAACCCCTTCAACTGCTGAAATTCAGCACTATCACTTGGGGAGTCGAACGTCCACTGAAATCTCCCAAAAACACGCCAAATTGACAATTCCCAGCAGCTTCAAATGGTTTTGGACAGTGTTAGTAAAGTTCAGAGGAGATTCAATTAAAGATAGCCATCACTCATCTGTATCACTTCATAATAATAACATCACAGAAAATGAAAAAGAAAAAATAAAAAAATAAAAGTGAGAAAATTCACAAAAGAGAAAACCTGCAATCAGACTGAATTCTAAGGATAAGAAATTCAAGCAAAAAACCCAAACTACGCGGAATGAAATATCTTGCTGATACTACTTGAATCCAGAAGGCAAACCATCGCCACAAACACAAATTAAGAATACTTTACATACAAAATTCATCAAAAGAAAAGATAAAAATAAAGGTAGACTAGACAAGAAAACCTCAAAACTTCAGAAAACGATGTCTAATAAGCAAGGAATTTACGAAAATTATTTCTTGCCCACTTCACCAAAACTAATAAAAATCCAATTCTGATACACCTCTAAACAAAAATTAAAAAATAAATAAATAATTCTTCCAAAAACTTGTATCACGGTTCAAAGTCATCATCATAAAATAAAAAAAAATACCAGTCAATTATGAGGAAAAAATAATAATTGACTGGAGGCGGCTGCTGGAAAGTACCGGGAATTGCGATTGTTGTCCATAAATGTCAACGAAAATAAAAAAGTGGGCTCCTTTCAAGAAATGGTGAGCTATGGTATACACTTGTAATGTTGTCTTTGGTAGCATTCGAAGCATGCGCATGTCCATCGCATCTTGAGAGGTCAGAGAAGTTATCACTGATAGGCAGAATTCTAAAAAGCATGAAGCGCATAAAAACGTTGACTTAGAGCTTCAAGCATTGAGAGTTTAAGAACGCCTAAGCGACGCTTAAGCGTTAAAAAGCGATTTCTATTTTTTTATTTTATTTTTAATTTTTAATCAATCTAAAATTATTAAGTAATTGAAATATATATCCTAAATTAAAAAATAATTTAAAATCATAAATGTTGTTATATCTACTTTATAATTTTAACTATTTTAAGATACAATTTTTATTTTTTGAAAGGCAAAAGAGCAATAATTCCTACTTTATTTTATACATTTATAGAGATTAAGTATTACAAAAATGACGTAGTCATCAAAAATAAATAATAATTTAATATGCAAGAAAACTCATTTTACTTTTTATCAATAAAAAAACCACTTAATTAAATAAATGAGAAGATGTATAGACACCCATTCTCTATGTGTGTATATATGTATATATAATATTAGCATATAACTCAAATAAATATATTATAAATTAGAACATTTTTCCTTAGAAAAATCCTTACAATGTCACAAATATTGGTAAAATTATATATTAACACAATTGGTTCTTGACTATTACTAAAATAATAATAATAATAATAATAATAATTTTTTAAGAAGTTTAGTGGTTAACAACAATTTTGATTTGAAAAAGAAACTTGGTGGTATTTCTTTAGTTTTGTTATTATCCCACATTGAAAGTTTTACAAAAAAATAACATGGTTGTGGCCTATAAATAAGGCTGGTCTTTTTGCATGTGTGAAAGGAGCTTTGTGAACTTTGAAACAAATTAATAATTGTCTTGGTCTTTGAGCTTTTCTTTAAGTTTAAAAATTATTGTTATTGTTTCACATTGAAAGTTTTACAAAAAAATAAGATGGTTATGGCTTATAAATAAAGTTGGTTTTTTTTTGCATGTGATTATGGAAAGGAGCTGGACTTTGAGACAAATTAATAATTCTCTTCGTCTTTGAGTTATTCTTTAAATTTAAAAATATTATTAAAATATTTGCTCAAAAAAATATTGTTAAAAAAAAAAAGAAGTTTGATTAGGCGCGCCTAAGCGTCATTAGGCGCGCCTAGGCGGTCAACGATTTTAGTTGACCAGTTTTTTTCCCCACTTATACCTTAAGCGAGGAGGGGAGGTGCCGTCTACCTCTTAGGCGACGTATAGGCGCGCTTTTTAGAACATTGCTAGTAGGGAGAATTAGGCCGTTTACTTAAAAATATTTTTCTTTATGAAAATTGCGGTAATAATAATAAGTTATAATGACAATTGATTACGTGGTCGGCAGTACAAATACGTGAAGCTAAAGAAAAATTTTAGAGGGACATGAAAATGGGACATTATTAAGTGACATTTTTTTGTGGCACATTTGTATTAGATGATGAAAAAGTAGCCATGTAATCATCACCCAATAAATGTGTGCCACATGAGAATTTCACTTAATAATGTCCCATTTTCATGTCCCCCTAGAATTACTCGAAGCTAAAATGTGATTTATGGTAATTGGGCTTACACGCCAAATGAACCTAACATTGTTTTGAAGTGTATTTTTTTTTTAACTAATCAAAAATTTTTATTTATTTATTGTTACTATTATTATTATTTCATTTCATAATTGCAGAAAAATTTACCATTATTATTTTCCAGTTCTTTTAAAAATCACATTTGCGAAACTTTTAAATTAAAAAGTTACATCTAGAAATTTTATCACATTTAAAAATGTCACATTCAATGCTACATCTTCGCAAAAAAGTCACATATATAAGAATTCACATACTAAAAAAGTTATATTTAATTAACAAGACAACATACGCAAATAAATTAAAATGGTAATTTTCACTCTAAGTCTTCAACCTTTCTACTTTGTAACAGTTTTGTCTATATTCTTTTTTGGCCTACTAGGTCCCCAACCTTTCACTTATTATCGTACTATGTCTCTAACGCCACTTTTTGTCGCTAACCTTTCAACTTTTAACCACTATCAAAATGACTATTATAACCTCGATTCTTTATCTCCACTATAGATCCCGAACCTTTTAACTTTTATACAATTTTGTTCCTATCTTTTTTGGGCACATAGGACCCAACCTTTCAATTTTTTTGGTCATGTTATATCCTCATTAATATATTCCATACCTAACATTTTAATTTTTACTGTTAATATTCATTAAAATTATCATTATACTATTAATTATTTAAATAAAAAATAAAGAACAATATAAAATAAAAAGTTCGTCCACTACAAGCCATGTCAATACAACCTAATGATAACTGTCAGAAATAATGACAACAAAAAAAGTGGATTTATAACGGTCTTGATGGATAAATCCACTTCAAAGAAAGTTGTCGATCTAAGTATCAGCATGACGAATCAGATCGGATTTCTTAATCTACGACAGATCACGAGGTGGGTATAGGTTGGGCAGATCTGCTCCAAAAAAATTGATTTTTGATATATAAAAAATCGAACATAACCATAATACTCTAATTCTAATTTAATTTCCTGTCTTTATTGGTTATTATTGTCACCCTGATTTGCCTCTGATCTGTTATCCGTCTCAATCTAATCTGCTCCACTAATTGTGAAATAGGGAATTCTCCCCTCTCCCTTTTGCTGTCAGAAATGACTTCACTTCAATGGGTAATATTTGAAATGACATTATTATATTTTGGCGGGAGCTAAAGGAAGCGAGACAAATTTAGAGTGCACGGAAGGGGTTAGTAGTAATTTTAATAGGAATTAACAATAGTAATTAAAAAGGTTGAGGGCGGAATGTGTTAATATGTACGTAGCATAATAATAAAGAAAAGGTTAGGGGTCCTATACGCCCAAAAAATGATGGGGACAAAATTGTATAATAATTAAAAATTTAGGGACCTATAATGAAGATAAAGAACTAAGGGAATAATAATCATATTGATAGAGGTTAATTGTGAAAATTAAAAGGTAGGGGATGAAAAGTAGCATTAGAGACATAATATGTTAATAAATGAAAGGTTAGGGCCTAGTAGGCAAAAAAAAAAAAGAATAGAGATAAAATTGATACATAATTTAAAGATTAGGGACCTAGATTCAAAACTACCCAATTTAAAAAGTCACGTTTCAATTTAAAAGGTAACCGTTACAGTAACTTTTTCTATATGTGACTTTTTATTTAACTTTGTGACATTTTCTATACATGTAGAATATTTGTTATTCAAATATGTCACATTCAATGTTACCTTTTTCATAAAAAAATTGCGTATATAAAAATACACATATTGAAAAGGTTATATTTATATATAGAAATTAAAAAGTCACATTTCGATTTAAAAAGTGATAACGAATGTGACTTTTTCAATATATGTAGAAATTGTTACATTTCGATATGTCACATTCAATGTAACCTTTTCGTAAAAAAGTCACATATATAAAAATTAGAACATGTTATATTTATATATAGAAATTAAAAAATCACATTTTAATTTAAAATATGACAATCAATGTGACATTTTTAATTAAATATGACTTTTTCTATCACATTTGTGTTACATTTTAATTTGAAAGTTACATCTAGAAATTTTGTCACATTTAAATATGTCACATTCAATGTTACTTTTTCGTAAAAAGGTCACGTATATAAAAATATACATATTGAAAAGGTTATATTTATATATAAAATTTAAAAAGTCACATTTCGATTTAAAAGGTGACAATCAATGTGACATTTTTGACATTTTTAATTAAATATGACTTTCTATACATGAGTTTTTTCATTAAATGTAACTTTTTCTATACATGTACAAATTTTAATTTTGTCACATTCACATATCTCATATGTAAAAATACTTTGATTTTATGACTTTTTAATTTAAAATTTGTGGAAGAATTTCAATCAATAATTATTTTTTAAGGAAAGGAAAAAGCCCCCTCCCCCAAAAAGTACAAAAGAAATAATGGGTCGTACGCATTTAGGAAAGGAAGGTGACGTCTGATATGTGTGTGCCATCTTTCGGTAGTGGGCCGTATTTGTCCCCTTTTATGACCTTATAATTTACAAGTCTATAATGCCCTCCAAACCTTAATATTAAATGTCTTCGTTACCCCTTAAATATGGAAAAAAAGGGCGATTCAATTGTTGTTGCTGCTGTTTTTTCTTTTCTTTCTTGTTTCACTACTGGTGTGGATTCTTCTTTAATTTTTCTTCTTCCCATTCTCAGTGTTCCCATTTTCTATTTATCTGCCTGCTTCTTTCATATTTGTTCTTTTCATCTTTATTTATTTAAAAGGGAAAGAAACCCTAGAATATATAAGCAATGCACATGTGAGTTAGTTTCTGTAAAATTCGAAATTTGTCCCAAAACTTTTTAGCATTGCTATTAAAAATCCACTTTCTTTGCTGAAAATTTTCTGAAATGATTGTATAAAATCAAATTTTCCAATAATTCACTGTATACTCTATAAGGTTGTAATGTCTGTTAGACACTTTAACAGATAGCTCTATCGACAATTTATCTTAATAATCGTCAGTTTAATAGAGCGATCTATTAACAAATGTCATATTTTTGTTATATTAACATGTGTCTTGTCAACATATTATGTTGTTAATAGAGACTATTTTTTATGGTAACAGACATCTCTTGTTAATTAGATAGATAGTATGATGTTAACATACGTCTTTTGAGTCAGTTTACAAACAGAAGTCAGTTAAATAGAAATTACTAAAACAGAAATCTCATGTTAATTAGACAGATAGTATGATGTTCTTTTGAATCAATTTGTAAACAAAAGTCAGTTAAACAATACACTAAAATAGACATCTCATGTAAACAGAAGTAAAATAAGTAGAAAGAAAGTTGAACCAACAGATTGTCTAACAACTATATGTTTATTGCTTTTGGTTAAACTAAATAAATATATGAAATGATATTTTATGGGATTTAAAACATCCATCTAATGATGCGCATTGTTATTTAATTTCGGATATGGCTTCCACAACATGGATTAAGGTTTTTTGCGGAGAGTGGGTAAGTGATAATGAAGAAAGATGAAGTTAGAAATGGGATGAAAGGTATTGAAGAGTTTTGAATGGGTTTCCTCCTATATCTACAGAAATTCATTTATAGAATTAGTTGACAAAGTGCAGCATCTGCTTTAGCGTTGATTTGACTTTACATGAAATTGAGATGTTTTTTTTTTGCCTTGGGAATGACCCGACGTTCTCTCTTCCTCTCAAAATAAACTCAGACAATGAAGCGCAGAGGTTTTTATCTATTGTTAGATATGGTAACTATATTCCTCTCTATGTGTGACACTCACTCCTAAAGGCCATGTTCTTTTTTGTCAATCGACCCTTTTTTATCCTTTCTTCTTTTTTTATTTTTTTGGATTCCTTAATAGCCAACAATCCATTTTCTTAATAATGATAAATGGACAATTTATGTCTTGTTTTGCAACTCATTTTTTTTTATCATCACAATATCTTTCCTTTAATTATTCTATTCCTAGCTATGGGTAATCAGTGAAATTTTTTCCAAATATTGGATATTTTGATAGAAAATGAGTTCTTTCGTCTCAAAATCTCAATAATATTCATTCCTAAAAGTGCTTCTTTCGTTCATTGCTCATGTAGAACACACTGTGATCTGGTTGAGGTTCTACCCATAGCAGCTACTAATACAGCTGAAAATGTAGATGAATGTGGTCCTCGTCAGTCTGATTTCGAAACAAATGATAGAAATGAAGTTGAACATTATAGAGATAGTTATTGGGATGGTGTGGGGATAATGACGCTAACATTCATTTAGAAAATGTAAATGACATGGCAAAAAGATGCAAGATATTCAAGAGCATATTTTGTGTGCTAATAATGAGCAATTGGCTTCTTCATCTCATACTTCACATACTATTCCTGAGGAGGAAGACTTAAAATTTGACCAAGTATTTAACACAAAAAAGGATCTTAAGACGGCAATACGTATTCTTGCTTTGCGGCACAATTTTGAATTCAAAGTGTAGAAATCAAACAAGACTGTGTACATAATAATTTGCATGAAAATTGCAAGTGGAGTTTGTCAGTTATGAAGGTCGGATCATGTGACTATTTCAAAGTTTACAAATACACTCGAGCACACTTGTTCTATAGGCATTCATGAAAATGGCCATAGACAAGCAAAATCTTGGGTAGTTGGAACTCATATCACCCCATAGTTTTGGAATCCCAAAATGTTGTACCGGCCTGCTCATGTCATTAATGATATTCGACAAGAAATTGGGGTAAAATTGTACTATCAAACTGGAAGGAAGGCAATAGAGTGTGCATTAGAAGGTTTCAGAGGTTCGCAGGAGGATACATACACAAAATTAGCTGCATATGGACATAACTTGATGAGAACAAACACTGACATAGTATTCTCCATTGAGGTCAATGGTGAGAGCCGCTTCATGTACATGTTTATGGCATTCGGACCTTGCATTCCATCTTATCAAATAATCTGACCCGTAATACGTGCAGACAGAACTTCTTTGAAAGCAAAATATGGAGGTACAATGATTTTTGCTACATGTCAAGATGGAAACATACATATTTACTAGCTTGCTTCGGGTATAGTTGATGGTGAGAACAATATATCATGGACTTGGTTTTTCTCAAAACTAAAAAAAATAACGGAAGATACTGTAGAGCTTGTCTTGATGTCTAATCATCACTCAAGTACAAGAACTCTAGAGCTTGTCTTGATGTCTAATCGTCACTCAATTACAAAAACTAGTATTAAAGCTATGTATGAAAATGAATATCATTATCATTACATCTATCACATACGCGGCAACCTAAGGACTAATGCTTTAGAGTTCAAGAAATTGAAGTAAGTTGTGCCATTATTTGTAAAAGCAGTGGACGGATACACTACTGAAGGATTTGATAAGTACCTATGTAAGATTGATACTTTGGATCCGGCCATTGGGGTGTACTTGAGAGATTCAACCTCTGAACTTTAGGCAAGGTCACACTTTGAAGGCAACCATTACAATATCACGACGACCAACAATACAGAGTCGCTGAACGCGTTGCTTAGGAAAAATAGAGAGTTTTTGATATTGTCATTGCTTGAAAATATAAGAAAAACATTGCAGAGGTGGTTTCATGAGAGGCGTGGCACCTGAGATGGAGGAAATGTATCGGCAAGATTATAACAAGTCTAAGAAGTTTATCACAAGTGCAGTAGATCTATTTAGTTATGAGGTGAGTGACGGAGCAATGAGGTACACTATTAGTTTGGGTGAAAATACTTGCACTTGTAGACGGTTTCAATTGGATCAGTTTCCATGTGAGAATACAATTGTGGTAGCAAAGGAGGCAGGATATTCACTGTACTTGTTGAGCTCATCGTATTATACAGCTGACTATTAGAGGGCAGCATATGAAGAATCTATTGTCCCGATGCCCAATGAAGTTGATTGGGATGTCCCTGAAAATGTTAAGTCTATGATTGTGCTACCACTATTATAAACACCATCATCAATTGGAGAGTTTTGTGAGAGGCAAAAGTACGATAGATGTGGGGCAGTTGGACATAATAAGTTGAAATGTAGTTTATAGTTACCACTTTGTGATAACCGAATGGGTAATTGATATAATTATTGAAGATTGTAAAGGAACTGTGGAAACATCATACATGGTTGCCCTTCATTTGTTTGTAAAACTAAAGTCAGCGCTAATTTCACTAATTTTATGCAGATAGTAGTTGCATGCATTTCAAGAACATTAATTTTGAAATACATATATAAGTGCGGTAATATAGAAGGTGTCTGTTAAGGAAGGGTGCTATTAGTATGATGCTTTTTCAACTGGGATGTTATCTGATGTATTGCAGGTTGTCTGCTAAAGAAAACTGGCGTTTCTATTATGATCAATACACTAACACACATGTCTACTTACATTAATTTGGGGACAGATACATCTGTTTTTACTAATAGACAGACGTGTCTATTTTGACTAATCACTTGACAGACGTGTCTGTCTTGAATTAATTCCTTGGATTAGTTGATAGACATGACTAATTAATTTCTTGTTTAATTTCTTACTGTATGTGATACTTCGCTATTGCAAACAAAAGAACAGGTAGAGGTTATTGTCAACATCAGAGGGTCTTTAATGGTGTTAGTGAAAGTCACAAGATTTAGCAGCCAATATTTGACAATAATGTTGATTGTTCACATATCGGTGACCGTTCGAAACAACGAGAATGCTGAGAGACCACCGTGAACACTTAAATATAAAGTGATAATGGCCGAAACAAGTTGAATGCTTGGCCACCTCATTAAATAATTAGTAATGGACTTTTGTGCTGAACACGTTTACCGAAGCCCAAAAAATTAGTAATGACACGTTTACAAACAAAAAACATATATCTGTTTTCGTTAACAGACGTGTCTTTTTTCGTTAACAGACAAAAACAAAAGACTCGGTTGTCAACAGAGTAATATGTTTACACTAGCAGACATGTCTATTGCAAATAGACTAATCTATTTACGACAGAAATGTTTGTTGAAAATAGATGCGTCGTTAGTGACAAACACGTATGTTTACGCTAACATCACTACTTTGTTTCCGATAGACCTTTTTATATTGAATTAGTTCATTGATTAATCCATTGGATTAATTAGTTGATAGACATGGTGGTTAATTTCTTGATTAGTTCCTTATTGTATGTGAACCACCACTTCCTGACCATAAATAAAAGAACACTTAGAGGATATTGTCAACATCAGGAGGTCTTCAGTGGTATTAGTGAAAGTCACAAGATTTAGCAGCCAATATTTATCAACAATGTTGATTGCTCACATATCAATGACAGTTTGAAACAACGAGAACGCTTAGAGACCATTGTTAAGATTTAAATATACAATGATATTGGTTGAAATCACTTGAACGCTTAGCTGCCTCATTAAACAATCAGTAACCAACTTTTTTGCTTGAACACATTTACTGAAGCAAAAAAAAAAAAAGAGTAATGACACGTTTACAAATAAAAAAGACACGTCTGTTTTCATTAACAGACACGTCTTTTTATGTTAACAGACAAAAAACAAAAGACTCTGTTGTCGATAGAATAATCTGTTTACACTAGCAGACATGTCTGTTGGAAATAGACTAATCTTTTTATGACATGTTTATTAGCGACAGGCACATTTGGTTATGCTAATATCACTGCTCTTTTGCCAATAGACATGGCTGTGTAGATTAACAGATGAATCCTTTGAATTAATGGCATAGTTGTACAAGACTAATATGCTTGAAGATTATAGCTACATTAATCCTTTACTGAATTACTTCAGGAGTACGGGTAATCCACAAGAGTTAGAAGTTATGGAAAAGCTATTCTATCATATGAAAACAGAGAAGCAAACTACGCATAGATATAACACAGTCATAAAGTGGTACTTTTCACAGTGACAGAGATCATCATGTCAAAGCAGTTACTATATTTTAGAAGATGATTAAAAAGAGTTTTCTATTCGACCAGTGGATAATGTTAAACGGATACCTTCATCATAAAGAATTGATACTGGAAGACAAGATAATTTTTTTAGGCATACGGAGAAGGAGATAGAACCAACCACAGTTCACTGTGCACTTTTGGTCAACACTACTGCTAAGAAAAAGAGTACTAAAAATGCATGTGAATTAGAAATGCTGCTTTCCATAAAAGACAAATCAATCTAGAACGTTTTGGTTTCTTATTGCAAGGATAAGAGAGAGTATGTAATTGGAGAAAAAAGTTGAGACCAAGCTAAAGAACCATGGCTGGTATTGATATGTTGACTCCAAGACCATCAGAAGGTTTTTAGCTAACTCTAACAAGTATAAAAAGGTAACTCAGGTGGTAAGAGAACGAAGCACAAGGAAAGTCAAGTTTTACTCGGGTTCAGTTGCATTGATATCAGTGGAACTGGTCATTATTTTGTGGCTCATAGAAAATCACATCCAAATATAGAAGACATATAAAGTTGCTATATATTATTTATTCTGAAATGCGGTCTTTACCTTTCGTCGATTCAATTGTGACAGATGCTTTTATGCTGAAACATATGCGAGCACGTTACTATACCCAATAAAGTGTCTCAATTCTCATCATGTCTTACTCAAATTATGCTTGTTTGTATTAAGTACTGCTAATTTTTTTGAATGTTTATTAAGTACTGCTAATGATTGATAAATAGCCAAAATTTGTTTAAAAAAAAAGGCACAGTTAGATGTATTAAGCACAAAAAAGTAGGGCCATTCATTTATCGTAATAATTAACCTTCAGGCAATAATTCTAAACTTTTCATTTGAGGATTCCAAAATTAGAGATGATCACATTAGAAATAAAAGAAATTGTGCGGAGGAGGAGAGCAAGGAGGCTAACGTTTCGCATATTGAGGAAATTAAACAAAGTTGGAAACTATATCTTGAATTAAAGATGATAATGAATGGAAACCTTAAATTCGTGAAAATGAAGATGATTTTGTGTTAGAGTGTTGTAGGCGTTGTAATTTTTTTTTTTGAGATAAATGTAAGTTTTTTTATTGTGAATTTATTATGGGAGGCTCAAAGATAGAAATAAAAGACAAGAAAAAGAAACATTTGACTTTGTGGTCGTACACTACGGTCAGAATGTGGGAAAATGCTTAAATTCCTCTTGTAATTGCACATGTGAAAGTGGCCTCTCATGTATGGAAGTATCTACCAAACACATTCCTAGAGTCAAACGATATTCTGTGTTCCATCGCTAAGTATCGGCAGCTTTACCCGCCGGTAAATTGTGATGAATTTGTCATAGTTGGGTACAAGTTAATCATTTAACTTACATTTACAAATCTCTAACATAGATACATGTATCATAACTTACATTAATCCTCTATTGAACTACCTTGGGAGTATGGGTGATCCATGAGAGTTGGAAGTTATGGATAACCTATTCTACCGTATGAAAACAGAGGAGCAAACCACACATACATATAACACAGTCATGGAGAGGTATTTTTACAGTAAGAGAGATCATGTCAAAGCAGTTACTATATTTTAGAATATGCTTAAAAATGGTTTTCTATTCAACGAGTGGATAATGTGAAGTGGATACCTTCATTGTAAAGAGTTGATATTGGAAAAAAAGATAATTTTTTTAGGCAAATGGAGAAGGAGATAGAACCAATCATAGTTCACTATGCACTTTTGGTCAACATCATCGCTAAGAAAAAGAGCATTAAAGATGCATTGAATTAGCAATGCAGCTTCCTGTGAAAGATAAATCAATCTAGAACGTTTTGGTTCCTTATGCAAGGAGAAATGAGAGTATGTAATCGGAGAAAAAGTTGTAATGGAGCAAAAAGCCGTTGCTGATCTTGCCATGTTGACTCTAAGACGATCAGAAGGTTTTTTAGCTAGCTCTAACAAGCTTGAAAAAGTAACTTAGGTGATGAGAGAACAGAGCACAATGATAATCAAGTTTTTATCGGGTTGAGCTGCACTGATATCTGGTCATTAATTCGTGGCTCACAGAAAATCACATAGAAATATGGAAGGCATATAAAGTTGCTATATATATTTTATTCTAAAATGCGATCTTCACCTTTCGTGGATTCAATTGTGATAGATGCCTTTATGCTAAACATACATGAGCGCATTATTGTACCCAACAAAATGTCTCAATTCTCATCATGTCTTGTTCAAATTATGCTTTTTTGTACTAAGTAATGTTAATGATTGATAAAACAGCCAAAACTTGTCTTTAAAAAAAAAAAATAGCCAAAACTTGTTTTTTTAAAAAAAAGTACATTTACATGTATTAAGAACAAAAAATGTTGGGTCATTTATTTGTCATAATAATTAACTTTTAGGCAATAATTTTAAACATTTCATTTGAGGTTTGCAAAATTAGAGATGAGCACATTAGAAATAGAAGGAGTTGTACAAGTAGATCCTTTAGAGAATGAGAGTCCTTTAGAGGATGAGAGTGGGGTGGCTAATTTTTTTCATATTAAGCAGATATTCTCATCGTAAAGAATTGATACTAGACGACGGGATATATTTTTCGGCAAATGGAGAAGAAGCTGTAACAAGCAACAGTTCATGACTATACACTTTTGGTCAATATCACTGCTAAGAAAAAGAGCATTAAAGATGCATATGAATTAACAATAGAGCAATAGAGCTTCCCGCGAATGACAAATCAATTGGAACGCTTTGGTTTCTCATTACAAGGAGAACAGAGATTATGTAATTAGAGAATAAGCTTTGGCCGAGCTAAAAGCTATGGCTGGTCGTGACGTGGTGACTAGAAGACCATTAAAGGTTTTTTAGCTAGCTCTAACAAGCATGAAAAAGTAACTAAGGTAACAAGAGAAGGGAGCACAACGAGAGTCTAGTTTTTCCCTGGTTTCAGTTGCATTGATATCAATAGAACTAGTCATTATTTCGTGACTCACAAAAAATCACATCCAAATACGAAAGACATTAAAGTTGCTAGATATTCTTTATTATGAAATGTGGTCTTCACCTTTCGTGGATTTAATTATGACACATGCTTTTACACTGAAACATACGTTAGCATGTTACTGTACCTAATGAAGTGTCTCAATTCTCATCATTGCTTGCTCAAATTATGCCCGTTTGTACTAAGTACTGCTAATGATTGATAAAATAGCCAAAACTTGTTTTAACAAAAGGTACATTTTAAGTGTATTAAGCACAAAAAAGGTAGGGTCATTCATTTATAGTAATAATTAAGTTTTAGGCAATAATTTTAAACTTTTCATTTAAGGTTTGTAAAATTGGAGATTATAACATTAGAAATAGAAGATGTTGCGCAAGTAGACCTTTTGGAGGAGGAGAGCGAGGAGGCTAATTTTTTGCTTATTGAAGAAATTAAACAAAGTTGGAAAATATATCTTGAATTGAAGACGATAATGAAGTGGAACCTTAAATTCATTAAAATGAGGATGATGTTTTTTGAAGTGTTGTAATTTTTTTTGAAATAAATATAGCTTTTTAACTTTGAATTTATTTCGGAGGCTCAAAGATAAAAATAAAAGACAAGAAAAATAAAAATTTGACTGTGCAGTCATACCCTGCTGTCAGAATGTGGGAGAACGCCCAAAATTCCTCTTGCAAATGCAAAAGTGAAGGTGGCCTCGTAGGTATGGAAGTCTGTACCAAGCACATTCCTACAATCAAATGAAATTTCGACTTCCGTCGGTAACTACCAACAGAGTTACGCGCTGGTAAACTGCGACGGATTTGTCATGGTTGAACACAAGTAAATCATTTAAATTACGTCTACAAATCTCAACCATGGATGTATGTGTCATACATTAAGGTACATTTTCAAGTACTAGAGGTGATGCCATCAATGCCGGAAGCATAAGAAGGATGTTAATGGCATAGTTACTGAACTACCTCGGGGGTACAGGTAATCCACGAGACTTGGAAGCTATAGAAAAGGTATTCTACCTAGCGGCCCACATGGAAAAGCCTGGAATTGGCCGGTCCAAGTGGCGGGCCGTTGGCCGCGGTCAACTGGGCAGGCCGGTTCAATGACACTAGACCGCCAGCCCCTAAAAAAAATTAAAATAAAAACAATTTATAATTAAAGCAGCCTGCAGCAACAGGCTGTCAAAAAGTGGCAGGCGCCACTTTTGCCTGCCATTTTTTGGCAAAAGTGGTGACTTTTTGACAAACCTTTTTTATTTATTTTTTGTATTTTTTTCTTATATTGTATCGTATTTTTTCCTTGTATTGTATTGTCATCTCATTCCTTTTATAAATTTGTGCAAACGTTATTTGAATTTTAAGGTTTTTTTATACAATAAAATATTGAAGTTTATTATTAAAAATTTTAAGTTTGTCTTGTTATATATTTACCTTTTAGTTAGAATTTAAAAATTTAAAAGACTAATGATATCTCTTCAAGATATGACAAATTTCCCGTTGAAGTATTTCAATTGTAATGTATTTATTATAAAATTTAAATATAAAATATGGCGAAAAATAAAAGGAAAAATAAAAGAAAAAAAAGGCCCATGTGGGCTGGATCAACCTGTGGCCCACATTGGCCAGGGGGTGGACCGGGCCATAGGCCAAAAAATCCGGTCTGGTTATGAGGGCTTTTTGGCGTTGCGGGCCTTGTCAGGCCACAAGGGTAGAGGCCCGATCTATTTTGACACGTCTATTTCTACTGTATGAAAATAGAGGACCAAACCATTCATACTATAATACAATCATGAAGCGATATTTTTTACGGTGAAAGAAATCATGTGAAAGCAATTACTAGATTTTAGAAAATTATTAAAAAAAGGTCTTCTGTTTGACCAATGGATGTTTTCAATGATGTTAAGTGGATACCTTTATCATAAAGAATTGATGCTAGAAGACGGGATATTATTTTTTGCCAAATAGAGAAGGAGATAGATCCAACCACAGTTCACTATAGACTTTGGGTCGACATCACTGCTAAAGAAAAGAGCATTAAAGATGTATATAAATTAGCAATAGAGCTTCCCGTGAAAGACAAATCAATCTGGAATTTTTTGGTTTCTTGTTGCATGGAGAACAGTGAGTATGTAATTGGAGAAAAAACTGTGACCAAGCTAAGAGCCATGGCTGGTCTTGACGTGCACTACTAGAAAAAGTGCGATTGGCAACAACAAGTTCCGTTGCTAAAGGGGCAATTCCGTGTCTAAAGCTTGTTAGTAATGAAAAGTTTTGATAGTAAAATCATCACTAATTCCATCATGGTTAATTTAGAAACAAAATAAAAATTCCGTTACTAATTAGTAACGAAACTTTTTGTTGCTAATTAGTAATGTAAAAACCTTCTGATACTAAGTAACAATAGGTTAGGCCATTATTAAATTACCAACAGATAATGTATTCAAATACATATGGTGTCTATCTATATATGCTACTTTGGGAGGAAAAATTTTTAAAAAAAGTTTCAGAAATTTTTTAAACAATTTAAGTAAAACAATTATGAAGTTTTTTGTTCTTCGAAAAATTAGTAATAGAAAGGTCAGTTACGAATACAACAGACGATAATCGTTACGAAAACGGATTATTACCAATGAACCTAGTTTTATTCTTAATTCCGTTGGTAACTTTAGATATACATTTAAAAAAATATAAAAAGAATATTCGTTACTAAGTTGTTGGTAATCCACTACTAATAGTGACAAATGGTTTCAGTTACTATTCCATAACGGTTACTAATAAAAAAGTAGCAACAGAAATGATTCTATTACTAATTCCGTGGCTATGCGTGCTCCGTTACTAATCCGTTACTATTCTGTTGCTAATAGTGACAAATGGTTTCCGTTACTATTCAGTAACGGATTAGTAACAAAAAAATAACAACAAAAATGATTCCGCTACTAATCATGTGGCTATGCGCTCTCCGTTACTAACTTGTTACTATTCTGTTGCTAATAGTAACAAATTGTTTTCGTTACTAAAATTTTGTTACAAATTGCACATTTTCTAGCAGTGGTGGTGACTCCAAGACCATCAGAGGTTTTTTAGCTAGCTATAACAGGTATGAAAAAGTAACTGAGGTGACAAGAGAAGGGGGCACAACGAGAGTTAGAATTTTCCCCAGTATCAGTTATGTTGACATCAATAGAACTGGTTATTATCTCGTGACTTGAGAAAAATCACATCTAGATACGAAAGACATATAAAGTTGCTAGATATTCTTTCTTTTGAAATGCGCATTCATGGATTTAATTGTGACAAATGCTTTTATGCTGAAACATACGTAAGCACATTGCTGTCCCCAATAAAGTGGCTCAATTCTCATCATGTCTTGTGCAAATTATACTTATTTGCACTAGGTACTGCTAATGATCGATAAACAACCAAAACTTGTTAAAAAAAAAAAAAACAAACAAAGGTACATATACTCGTATTAAGCATACAAAAGGTAACGTCATTTATTTGTCATAATAATTAACCTTCAGGCAATAATTTTAAACTTTTCATTTGAGATTTGCAAAATTGGAGATGAGCACATTATAAATAGAAGAAGTGGCGCAAGTAAACCCTTTGGAGGAGGAGAGCGAGGAGCCTAACTTTTTACGTATTGAGGACATTAAACAAAGTTGGAAACTATATCATGAATTGAAGATGATAATGAAGGTGACCCTTAAATTTGTGAAAATGAGGATGATGTTGTTTTGGAGTGTTGTAGGTGTTGTAATTTTTTTCAGACAAATGTAAGTTTTTAACTGTCAAGAGGCTCAAAGATAGAAATGAAAGACAATTAAAAGAAACATTTGATTGTGCGGCTGTACCCCAAGTCAGAATGTGGGAAAATGCCCAAATTGCTTGTACAACTGCATAAGTGAAAGTGACCTCTAATGTATGGAAGTCTGTACCACATATATTCCTGCAGTCAAATGAAATTCTGTCGTCTGTCAGTAAGTACCAATAGAGTTACTCGCCGGTAAACTGAGACAAATTTTTCATGACCGGATACAAGTAAATCATTTAAATTATGTATATGAATCTCTAACATAAATACATGTATCATACGTTAAAGTATATTTTCATGTACTGCTGCAGGTGATGCCGTCAATGCTAGAAGCATAAGAAGGATGTTAATGGATTAGTTGTACAAGGTGAGTATGCTTGAAGACTGGCTGCATTAATTCTCTGCTGAACTACCTCGGGAGTATGGGTGATCCACAAGACTTGAAAGTTATAGAAAAGCTATTCTACCACATGAAAGTAGATGAGCAAACCACTCATATATGTAACACAATCATGAAGTGGTATTTTTACAGTGAGAGAGATCATGTCAAAGCAATTACTAAATTTTAGAAAATGATTAAAAGAGGTTTTCCGTTCGAGCAGTGGACGTTTTTAGTAATTTTAAGTGGAAACCTTCATCGTAAAAAATTGATATTGGAAGATGGGATAATATTTTTAGGCAAATGAAGAAGGAGATGGAACCAACTACCACTCACTACACACTTTTGGTCAACATCACTGCTAAGAAAAAAAAGCATTAAATATGCATATGAACTAGCAATGGAGCTTCCCGTAAAAGACAAATCAATCTAGGATGTTTTGGTTTCTTGTTGCAAAGAGAATAGAGGGTATGTATTTGGAGAAAAAGCTGTGACCAACCCAAAAGCCATGGGGCTATTATTGATGTGGTAACTCTAAGACCATCAGAGGTTTTTTTGCTAGCTCTAATAAGTTTGAAAAAGTAACTGAGGTGACGAGAGAAGGAAGCACAACGCGAGTCAAGTTTTTCCTTGGTTTCATTTGCAATGATATCAATAGAACTGGTCATTATTTTGTGACTCACGGCAAATCACATCCAAATACGAAAGGCATATAAAGTTGCTAGATGTTCTTTTTTTCTTAAATGTGGTCATCACCTTTCTTGGATTTAATTGTGACAGATGCTTTTATGCTGAAACATACATGAGCATGTTACTGTACCCAATAAAATGTCTCAATTCTCATCATTTCTTGCTCATTATACTTCTTTGTACTAAGTACTGCTAATGGTTGAAAAAAATTGTGAAAAATTGTTAAAAAAATCCCCAAATAATAGTACACGTGCATGTATTAAGCACAAGAAAGGTAGGGCCATTCATTTGTCCCAATAATTAAAAGTCAAGAAATAATTTTAAACTTTTCATTAGAGGTTTTCAAAATTGAAGATGAGCATATTAGAAATTGAAGAATTACTTAAGTAGACCCTTTAGAGAAGGAGAGCGTAAGTGTAGACCCTTTAGAGGAGGAGAGCGAGGAGGTTAACTTTTGCACATTGAGAAAATTAAACAAAGTTGGAAACTATATCCTGAATTGAGGATGAACATTAGAAATAGAAAAAGTTACTTAAGTAGTCCATCTAGAGGAGGAGAGCGAGGAGGCTAACTTTTTGCGTATTGAGGAAATTAAACAAAGTTGGAAACTATATCTTGAATTGAGGATTATAATGAAGGGGAACCTAAATTCGTGAAAATGATAATGATATTGTTTTGGAGTGTTGTAGGTGTTGTAATTTTTTTGAGATAAATGTAAGTTTTAACTGTAAATTTATTACAGGAGGCTCAAAGATAGAAATAAAAGGCAAGAAAAAGAAATATTTGTACACTACAGTTAGCATGTGGGAAAATGTCCAAATTCCTCGTGCAACTGCACTAATGAAAGTGGCCTCTCATGTACGAATGTCTTTACCAAACACATTTCTATAGTCAAACGAAATTTCATCTTCTGTCAATATGTACCGACGGAGTTACCCGCTGGTTGACTGAGACGGATTTGTCATGGTTAGATACAATTAAATCATTTAAATTACGTATATGAATCTCTAACATAGATGCATGTATGGTACATTAAGGTGCATTTTCATGCACTCATATAGGTGATGCTGTCAATGCTGGAAGGACATTAACGGCTTAGTTGTACAAGACGAGTATGCTTGAAGATTATGGCTACAATAATTCTCTACTAAACATACCCCAGGAGTACCGGTGATCCACGAGACTTGAAAGTTATAAAAACGTTATTCGATCGAATGAAAATAGAGGAGCAAACCACTTATACATACAAAACAGTCATGAAGCGGTATTTTTAGAGTGAGAGAGATAATGTTAGAGCAATTACTATATTTTAGAAAATGATAAAAAGAGGTTTTTTGGTCAACCAATGGACGTTTTCAGTAATGTTAAGTGGATACCGTCATCATAAAGAATTGACACTGGAAGAAGGGATAATATTTTTAGGAGGAGATGGAACCAACCACAATTCACTATATATTTTTGGTCAACATCACGGCTGAGGAAAAGAGCATTAAGGATGCATACGAATTAACAACGGAGCTTCTCGTGAAAGACAAATCAATCTGGGATGTTTTGGTTTCTTGTTGCGACAAACAAGAAGAACGAAGAGTATATAATTGGAGAAAAAGCTGTGACCGAGCCAAAAGCCATAGCTGTTATTGACGTGGTGGCTCTAAGACCATCAGAGGTTTTTTAGCTAGCTCTAAGAAGTTTTAAAAAGTAACTAATGTGACTAGAGAAGGAAGCACAATGTGAGTCAAGTTTTTCCCCGGTTTTAGTTGCATTGATATCAATAGAACTGGTCATTATTTTGTGAGTCACAGAAAATCACATCCAAATATGAAAGACGTATAAAGTTGCTAGATGTTCTTTATTCTTTAATATGGTCTTCACCGTTCCTGGATTTAATTGTGACAGATGCTTTTATGCTGAAACATACATGAGCACGTTACTATACCCAATAAAATGTCTCAGTTTCCATCACCTCTTGCTCAAATTATGCTTCTTTGTACTATGTACTGCTAATGGTTGAAAAAAATTGCCAAAAATTGTTTTTCAAAAAAAAAAAAAAAACAAAAAAGGGTACATGTGCGTGTATTAAGCATAAAAAAGGTAGGGCCATTCATTTGTCATGATAATTAAAATTTAGGCAATAATTTTGAACTTTTCATTAGAGGTTTGCGAAATTGAAGATGAGCACATTAGGAATAGAAGAAGTTACTTAAGTAGACCCTTTAGAGAAGGAGAGCGAAAGTAGACCCTTTAGAAGAGGAGAGCGAGGAGGCTAACCTTTGGCATATTGAGGAAATTAAACAAAGTTGGAAACTATATCCTGAATTGAGGATGATAATGAAGGGGAACCTTAAATTCGTGAAAATGATGATGATGTTATTTTGGAGTGTTGTAGGTGTTGTAATTTTTTTGAGATAAATGTAAGTTTTGAACTGTGAATTTATTATAGGAGGCTCAAAGATAGAAATAAAAGACAAGAAAAAGAAACATTTGACTTTGCGGTCGTACCCTACAGCCGTTGTACAAAATGTAGAATTTAATTAAATATAGAATTTTTCCAACAACCCAAGTAATGTCATTAAGCTTAAAGTAACCCTTAAATGTAGAATATTACATTTAGGTTATACCGAATTGTAAAATCTAGGTAAATGTAGAATTTTGCAGCTACTGATTTGATTTCTTTTAACTTATAGGGTTGACGTAACTCATTTTTGTATAATTCAACATCTAGGTTGTATAGCAATGTAGAATTTAATTAAATGTAGAACTTTTGCAACAAACTTTTGCAACGAACAATGTGATGCCTTAAAGTGGTAACCGTATAATACAACTTTTAGGTCATATAGAAATTGTAGAATTACGAAACATTTATGTTTTTCAGCAATTGATACATTGTTCCTGTACAATACAATCTTTGACGCATCACGTAAATGTAAAATAATATGAATGAGCTGAAGATAAATGGAGAATTATACCAACTGGAATTCTTCCAATCATGATAGTCTTGATCCCGTACTATCATCAGCGTATGTATAGTTTACATATGGTATTCATACGTGCATAGAATCCACAGGAAAATGTATAATCACAAAAGGCTTGACAAAATAAGCTATATTGAAGTGGTTAAAGGAGATAGCAGTAGAACAAAAATGGGGGAACCTGCTATTGCCACAAGAAGTCAACATAAGCTTCCACTAGGCTCTTTTTCGGTCATGCTTTATTGTGTAAGGAATACGTTGATATGAACTTTTAATCCTCTTTCTCTTCGGCCGGTTTATGATACCAGTAGTGTCAGGAACTGATGCCTTTGTGGTTGACCTTGATACCCTTGTCAGATTGTTAGCCGCCTGAACGTGATCAAGATGAGCAGGTAATTCTGGTGGTACGCCACCATTTTTGCAGTCACTTACCCTTTTTGTAAAAGATTTGGCTCCCTCACCATGCCTGCCAACATTTCCAGACCAAACTTTCTACACTTTGATGGTGTAAAAAAGAGAAGTAGAAGATGATGACATTAGATGTAGAACATGGGGAAATTGTGGAATTTTTCTGTGAGTGTGTAATAGAGGATATAAAGGCAATGTAGAGAATGAGGATCATGGCTAAAAATGACTACTCTAGACAACTAAATTCTATTACCAAATCCAATCCAGCAAGTAAGAAAATACAAACTAATTCAATAAGAAAATTAAAGTTAAAACACAACCCGCAATGTCTAGAATTGACAAGTGTGATAAACTGGAAGTTGCATAGAGTAAAAGTCAAGTTGCATTAATAACAGCACAGAAAGATGATCACAAGAAAATGCACTCAAATACAATATTAAATATGATTGTAATTACATATTAAATTGGATTACAAATACTTTACACAACAAAACATCATCAATGCATATAATCAAAAAATAGAAACAACAATTTGACAAATTACTCCTGCATTTTTTCCATGCAACCTACTCAAGAAAGTTTACAGCTTTTAATAGTATAAACAATTTATGTGTACTTTTAAAATCTTTCACCTAATAATCATGGTGTTTTTCAGTAAAAAAAGAAAAAACCTACCACAACCACAAAACTAGTTTGCAAACTTTCCAAAAAACCAGAAAAGAATCTTTACCTTACACCTCCCCCCACCCGGGAAAGAGGGAGAAAAAACTCACCTGAAAGAGAGGAAAAAAATAAGACAACACAAAAAGCCTAAAAAGGTCACAGGAATAATGTTAAAAAATAACGAAGGGTTCTTCACGTTTTTAAGACCTACAAACCAAAATAATGGCCATAGGCATTCATCTTCATTCTGAATACTAATTATTTGCAGTTGAATTATTCATTGCATACTAATCATTGAGACGTGTTAAATAATGGCTATAGGCATTCTTATGACATTCTCCATGTTGATAATTCATTCAATTCTAAATCTAGTGGCTAACATAAGTTTGACTGTGTTCTTAGAATATATTCCAACTTCACCAACTTGTGAATGCTGTTAGGAGATTAAGGACAGGCCATTTTGAATAAGATATATCGATATATAATATGAATATATGTTACTAAAAATACATCTAACCTGTATCTTCAAGACCTATGATGATTTTTCTGTTTTTACGCCTTTGGTTAGAAGACTTCCCTAATTGATGTGGGAGAAGACATCAAGCAATAATTTGATGAAGCAAATGGTGTATGCTCCATAACCGTATACTTGTAATATTTATATCTATGGTCCTAGGTGCTAAATAGTTTTGTTCCAAACAATCATTTTCCTTCTATAAATTATTATATGGTGTTTATCTAATGTTGTTTTTACAATTGACCTATACTTCGTCCCGTTTTGTTCCTGGTCCTGGAAGCTGTATATAGAAATCATATTGAGATTTTATAGAAACTCATTCTGTTTTCTTATTACTAGTTATGTCATCCTTGCTCCTAAGAGATGAAAATTCTATCCTATTTGAGCAGATATGGCAATGTGCTACACTCACAATGCTAACCAATTGAGAATGGAGTAGAAGTTTGAAAACTCAACTCCTCTTTAAGCGGGTTTCTGCATCTGCTTTCCTTCCTCTGGTTTTAGAAGTCTGCTTATGTTTGATATCTGTGTTTGAAATCATAGACTCGGGCTTAGTTCTGGCTTCCTGGCATATGCTCAACCCAACATTATACGTTGAATTACTAGTCAGAGTAGTTGAGCTAAACTATTGCTAAAAGAAAATAGTATGGAAGAGTGGTGTAATGGTTAGGTTCTACAGAGACTGGTTGAAGGCAAACTCAAGTTGATACTAATTGTGATTATTATGATAAAATTTGTTTCCCTTTTATGCAACTAAAAACTTAAATGTGGTTTTGACATGTATTTTTCCCTTGAAGTTAGTTTTATTTGTATCCATTTGGTTTGAGATTTTCATTATTTGACTGGAATTCGAATTTATGTACCATAGAAATCATGGGGATACACCTCAGAGTGGAAGCACCATTTCTTTGGACAAGGAATGTAGAAATAACAAAAATTGAGCGAGATTTCCAAACCACGAGCAGAAGGAAGTTGAAAGAATTCCTTACTGTTTATCTCCTGTAGATTTCTGATTTACTACCTCGCCGGAAAGAATCCACAGCTACAGTTCCTGCAGAAGCCCTTTGTATGGTTCGATTGTTTGCTCGACGGATTTGGGGCTTAGGGCTTTTAGTCATTGAAGGGAGCAAAAATAATCAACGTCTACAGTCAAGGCCGGGTTCTACTTTGTCATTGATGGATTTGAGGCTTAGGGTTTTTGGTTGCTATTTGAATCGATGTTCTCTTACCTCTTGGTTTTTTGTTATTGTTTTTTGGTTCCTACTGAATTGTTGTTACCTTTTTGTTAATTCTTCTTTTTTTTTTCAAAATGTGAAAATTGTAAATTTCAAGTTAGGTTAAGGACATTATTGTCTATATTTTGCTATTTTTTCCATGGGTGCAAATGTTAACTAATTTGGACATTTTTCCAAAAGGCCTAGCAAATTTGGACAATTCTTTCAATTTCCTCTAAATCATAATTGTCAATTGAAATATATTTGTGTACATATTTTGTATAAATATATCATTCTTTATCCATAAATGTAAATATATAGATGCCATATTCAGTTAAACATATCAAACCGCATACCGAGTTGAAACCGTTTGTGCAAAAGATATAAAGTCCAATTTTGTGAAAACCCATCCGAATTTCTCTTGATAAATAAACATAGTAATCTATATATACTTAATGGGAAATTAGTCTGCGGTAAAATTTTACCATAGTTTTCCCTCCAAAAATGCTTTTTTTTTGCTGATAACGTGGACATTTTACATCATTTCATCATCCATGCAGTTTATATCTGATTATTTTCTTCTTCTTTTTTTTTTAAATCCAATAGTACTTTTTCACATTTTTCCCCTCTTTCCTTATCTGATTTTTTTTTTTTTACCAAATTTTTTCTCTTTTCCTTATCCAATGGCTTCTTGCTTTAGGAATTAGGATTTTATTCCCTTTAATTTCATTTCAATCTCTTCAATTCTCTCACTTATCCCTATCTAAAATACATATAATGCTTATCCTTCTCTCCGATTATCTCTTTTATCTCCGCAGACTAGTATATATTTATATGCACTTTTTTTTCAATGTTTTGTCAATTAACAAGTTTCATCTTATTGCAAAAAAGATACAAAAATATTTCATCATGATGTCATTCATTTAAAGAGTTCTTAAAGGAGAAAAAAATTGGATGACCCTAACAAAATAAATTGTGAAACAGTGCTATAGAATGCTTATCTTTTATTTAATTTAAAATCAAGTTTACATGATCTTTGGATATAAGCCAATATTATTACCAATAATTGGTTGGCAAAATTATGATAAGAATGCAAAAGAAAATTTGATGACATAATAATTACATTAGTAGACAAAGATTGAAGACCTTTAATAAAATTTAGAAGTCATGTAATAGAAAAAAAAATTTGGTGTAAAAATAATTAAGATAAAATTTTTTAGGATATGTTTGTTTTACTATTTTTAGTTTTCATTTTTTGGTCAGAGACTTTAATATTGAATTACAAATAAAAAATAAAAAATTTAATAAAAAATCAAATTGAAAATTGAAATATGAAGAGAATATTCTCTAAAATAAATCTATTCTTCAATGAGATTTAAAAATGAACTATTTTATAGAGTAGGTTACTAATGCATATCTTATTTTCTTATTTCCTAATTTGGTTTAGACTATTTTCTTTTTAACTGGTGTGTTAATTTTTAATTATTTTTATATGCTTTTAATCGATTTCTTTTGTACATAATAAACATGGATAAATATAGTTTAACTAACGTTTCATAATTTACAAAATTTTCATTAAGATATTGTTGATGCTAAATCTTACTTTAACCCAACAAAACGAATTTGTTTGCGTGGGAAATCCGCATCTAAGTTCCTTCGAATAATAAATGCGGAATTCGTGGTGGAGTTGGTGTAGTTGCAGAAAGAGAAAATGAGGGAGATTAATAAATGGAAGACTGTGATTGATGAAAGTCAGGAAAATCCCCTGCTGAGTGAGGTTTTCTTCTATTTATAGCATATTAAATGCTTGGCCAATAGGAGACTTCTTTGGCATGCTTAGCTGGAACTCTATCAGGTTATCTTAACCGAATTTCAGCTGGTGGCTGTATAGGGAAGACAAATATTCACTTTTCATTAAATGTGGACGTGACATCAATCTTTGGGTGATAAGCTAAGCAAGCTGGCAAGCAAGTTGCACGGTGGTTCTGTCGCCTAAGATGTCGCGAGTTACTCGAACTAACATGAGAAAGCGACCTCCAAGGTTAATAGCAGATACTTTCATCCAGCACTCCTAGGTCGCTAAACGAGCAACCTAGATAGCGGATGAAGTAGTAGTTAATCTAAGAATTGTGCGCTTTGCGTAACTTGGGTACCCGACCAAGATTCCAGGGCGTCTCGCTCGTGAGGGCCCTAGATCTGTAGGTCGTTGTCAGCACAGAGTGGTTTTCAGCTCAGCAGATGGGGGCCCACGTGTTCACCTTTGGATTAACGTCGACCACGACCTTAAAAATGTGACCTGATACTTAGGTGTATAAACAAATGGCCCCTCAAGGGCGTTGCTTTTATGCCCCAGAGAAAGGAGCGCCCTTGAGAACTCATCTTTGCGCGAGCTTGTCACATACACTTTAGCTGGGTAAATTAAATTTTAAATCGTTACCCTCTACCATGGTTGCCGTGTGTCCGTTGTCGACTGGCTAGAGGGTCTTGGGAAGTGCACAGGCATCAATCATCACGAACGATTGGCGTTTGCAATCCCGAAGGCCCTCACTTTGGTTTCTTCTTCTTCTTTTTGTTTTTGAACCTTCCCCTCATTCCTAAACCCTCTTTCTTATTTTCTGTAACCTGAAACTCAGCCATGTTTTTCAGAGATCTCCCGTCGCTGCCTCTTTTCGCATCCGACATGTGATCTCACGAGTTACCCAGCAAACTCTTCGCCATTCTCTGTAAAAGGTAAATCTTCCTTCCATTCTCTACTTTATCTTTGTGGGCCGGTAAGTTTTTGTTTTGGGAAATAGGGTCAGAGGTTCTTCTGATTTTTCTGGCGATGGCGAGTAATAGTGAGTCTAGGTAGAAGACGTGGGGGAGAATGTAGAAGTAAACCCACGGTAGTCCGAGTCTGAGGAAGAGGCCACCACTCTTAGAGGTTCTGGGGAAGTTGAGTTTGAAATAGACTGGTCAGAGGAGAAGGTATCGAAAAATGAGGGCTATGACATTAACTGGGATGAGGAGGAAGAAGGAGCAATTCCCAGTGAGAGGAGACAGCTTTCCATATAGGCGGTTCCTTTGGTAGAGGTGACTCTCGCGAGTGTTGGACATTCATCTAGGTCAGCTCTGGCGGGTCCTAGTAGGAAGCCCCCCGCCTTGATTGGTCCAGAGGTGGAGTAGGAGGCCAAACACTTTCCCTCAAGAATTAAACAGATTGAGCTTTATGAGCTGAGAGAAAAGTTTAGGGGTTCCCTATGAGGGCGAGCGAGCTAACTGTCTCTCAGAGGGCTACGTGGCAGTAAATTCAAAGATGTTCAAAGTGGGCCCGCCTTGAACATCTTTGAATCGTCTTCAACATCTTTGAATTTACTGCCACGCAGCCCTCTGGGGGGCAGTGAGCTTGCTCGCCCTTATAAGGAACCCACAGGTCCACTTGGTTGAGTATTTACAGTACCTGATCTGGCTCCTACCCAAATTCCTCCAACGGGCTAGAAGACCCTAATCGGTCTGCTAGTTTTGTGGCGAGAAAACGGTTATGACTTTTCGCGACCTATTGAATTCTCACCTATTACCAACTCAAAGCTAGCAGCAGTGGCAAGGGTCGATACTACATCTCGGCCCAACTTAAGGCCGGAGGAACTCATCTCTAGGAGAATTTGGTGAAAAGAGTTCTGGACTCTGTTCCGGGCTAGAAAGATAAGTGGTTCTAGGCATGAGGAGAATGGATAACCTCGGGAGCCCAGAGGAAGTAGAGATTAGGGTTAGGACCACCTATGGGGAACATAGTAAGTATTGCTTCAGTTCGCCCGTTCTCTGACCTGTTTGTCCTAATTTTAATCTTTTTTTTTTTTGCTCACAGGTTCTGAGAGAGGCTTGTTACTGACCTCACCTTTTGACAAGGAAGTGAGAGCTATTGCTGAATTGTCAGAGGACGACTGTCATGCGAGAGACCTTGTCTAGGAGGGAAAATTGATCAAGCACAGTCTTTTGGTTAAGGAAGGTGCCTACGTCCCTATCAACACTGACAACTGTAAGTTATAAGGCACAGGTCATTTGCGTTAGTTTTTCTCTAATTTCAGGGAAGAAGTACTTATCCAAGTCTCAGAAACGAGTTGTCTGAGAGACTGAAAAAAGGAGGATGAGGGACACAAATCAAGTCGCTGAGGCTATAAAGAGGAAGGAGCAGAGGAAAAAGGACAAGGAGAAGGTGGCGGGGAAGAGAAAGCTCCCTTACTCATAGGAAAAAGGACAAGGAGATGGTGGTCGGGAAGAGAAAGCTCCCTTACTCAGAGGTTGTCATCGAAGAACAACTGCCGAAACAGCGGGAGGTTACCTAAGAGGCGACTCTCCAAGACGTCCAAGCCAGCACACCTCCCAGCTCATCTACTACAGGCTTAGGTCTTTCACCTCAGAGCAGGAATGTCTTTGATAAGGTCGCCAAGGACCTACTCTTGCCTGGCCATCCTACTCATCGGGCCAATCTAGAGAAATCTAAAGCCAAGCGGCCGAAGTCCCTGATCGCGTATAGCATAATGAGGAGGGTCCAATGGTCAAAACTGAGTAAATTGCCCCCACCTATTGTGGGCACCATGATGAGCATGCCCTAACCATGGTCAAACAAGTGGGACAATTATGCCAAGTCCCTGCCCACTGTCAACCTGGTTCACTCGGCTTCAGTGATGAACGCTGTGCTTCCATTCTAGATATTCAGATTGCTGATCGAGTTTGCCAGCTCGTTGCAGACATTTCCAAGGAGAGGGAGAACTCTGAGAAAGCGGCAAAAGACCAGGAACAAGCCAAGCAAACTCTCTACGATCAGCAACAAGACCTCGCCCTTCTGAAGGATGAGGCCAGGCACCTCAGAGCCAAGTTGGAGAGCCTGAAGAGAAGGAATGAGGACCTAGAGAACCTCTTGGCGACTTAGAGGTCTAAGCTAGACTAGGCTCAAAAAGAACTGGAGAGTAGGGCTCGTTCGACCGAACCTGTATCTCATGAGGAGGCCATGGCAAAATACAGAAAATTTGATGAGTTCAAGGCTTACTCAAATGGGCCTTCATCGAGGTCATAGGGAACGTGATTGCTGAGCTGGAGAAGAAACAGCCCGAGTATGACTTGGGATTTCTCAAGGGCCAGATCGCCCAATTAAAAAAGGACTACCTGATAATATCTGGGGGCTATTCCCTCCTTTAAGGACTGCATGATGGGATCCATCTAGTTGGAGGAGTCCTAATCTCCATTGTCATCACAGTACCCTTTTCAACTGACGATCTTGTGAGCTGGACAATAGGGATACTTCTGAGCTCGTCGGCGCCTTTGCTCTTGACGAGTTTGGCTAATGCATCAGCATGACTATTTTCAAATCTTGGTGTATTCGTAAAAACTCATACCACTCTACTTTTCCAAGTTCAGAGCTTAGTTTTTCTTGACATAGTAAGAGCCTCTCCCCTTTAACCTCATGCAACCCGCTGGTTTGGTTAACGACGAGTTGAGAGTCACTTTTGATAGCCATTTTCTTGATTCCTATAGATTTGGCCATGTTAAGTCCTATGAGTACGGCCTCATACTCAGCCTCACTATTTGTCACTGGAAATCCAAATCTAACAGCTTGGCATGGTACTGACCTGCAGGGCTGATGAGGACAATCCCGGCCCCTGAGCCTTGACTTGTTGAGGAGCCGTCCACATACAACTCCTGGGTGAGGTTGTTTTCTTTCCCCTGGTCTTGGAGCGATGGGGTTAGCTCTGTAATGAGGTCTGCCAGTGCTTCCCCTTTGATGGCCACCCTTAGCTTGTATCGTAGGTCTTACTGACTGAGTTCGACCGACCACTTAACTAAACGACTAGATAATTTTAGCTTTTGGAGCACCTGTCTCAAATGCCAGCTGGTTAGGACTTCAATGGTATGAGCTAAAAAGTATAGGCGGAGCTTTTTTTATGCCACAACCAAGGTGTAGGCGAGCTTTTCCATCAGCAGGTACCTGAGTTCGACGTCACGCAGTGTGTGACTGATGTAGTAAGTTGGAAAGTAGACCGCTACTTTCGCCTTAACCAAAACCGCACTGATAGCAAATTCTGAGAAGGCTAAGTATAAGCTCAAATTTTCTCCTTGCTCTGGTTTGGCTAATAATGGGGGTGAGGAGAGGTGCTTCTTTAGCTCCTCAAAAGCTTTCTAACATTCATCCGTCTATCAGATTTCTTTGCAACTTTTAATAGCGTCGAAGAAGTGCTTGCACTTATCTGTGTATCTGGAGATAAAACGATTTAAGGCCGCAGCTCTTCCCGTAAGGCGCTGAACCTCTTTAACAAACTTTGGGGGTTCCATTTCTAACATAGCCCTTATCTTTTCAGGGTTTACTTCGATGCCATGTTGATTCACTATAAATCCCAGGAACTTACCATATGGAACCTTGAAGGAGCACTTTCTTGGATTTATCTTCATCATGTATTCCCTTATGACCGGGAACATTCGGTTAAGGTTGTCAATATGTTTCTCGGCCTGCAATCTCTTGACAACATGTCATCAATATAGACCTCCATCATCCTACCGATTTGACCCTTAAACATGGAATTGACAAGGCGTTGGTACGTTGCCCCGGCATTCTTTAGTCCAAACAGCATCATTTTATAACAATACAGCCCCATGTTTGTTATGAAGGAAGTGTGCTCCTCATCTTCTGCAAACAATGGTATTTGGTGATAGCCAGAATATACATCCATGAAGCTTAAAAGTTTGTGGCCTACTGTGGCATCCACCATTTGGTTGATTTGAGGAAGCGGGAAACTATCTTTAGGGCAAGCTTTGTTTAGATCGGTGAAGTCGATACATTTATGACAAGTTCCGTTGCTCTTCATGATTAGGACCGGGTTGGCCACCCATTGTGGGAATAGAGCTTCACGGATGAACTCGTTCCCCAAAAGTTTGTCAACTGCCTGAGCTAGGGCCGTGTATCATTCATTGTTCAGGGGGCGTCTTTTTTGTTTCACCGGCTTTGCCTTTGGGTCGATACTCAGCTTGTGGCAGACATGCTTTGGGTCAATCCCCTTCATATCCTTGTGTGTCCAGGCGAAACATCTAGGTTCTTTTTCAGGAAGCTAACGAGCTGGGTATTTACTAGTTCATTCAATTCTGCGCCAATTCTAATTTCTATGTCGGGTCTGGACTCCTCCAATTTAACGACTTGGAGTTCCTCGCTTGGGCTTGAGACAGTCGCGGATTTCTTGATCCTAGAATCCAAGGATAGGACCTCTAGCTGAGGGGACACCCCAACAGTATAATCCAAATTGTATTCGCGTGCTGCTCGTTGGTCACCTCGCACCGTAGCAGTCCCATGCTCTATCAGGAATTTCATCACGTAATGGAACACTGAGGTCGCTACCTTTAGCTCATACAGAATTTGTCTCCCTAGGATCGCGTTGTGGTTTGACAGTACATCAACGACAACGAACTCAACCATGATTCTCCTTTGACAAGGTTCTTCCCCTATTTCCACCAATAGAGTGATCTGGCCCTTTGATTCCATAAAATCCCTGGTAAAACCTTGGAGTTTGGTTGGGTACGGCCTCAAATTCTCGGGATCAATATTCATTCGCTGGAAGGTCTTCCAATAAAAGACGTTGACAGAGCTTTCGTTGTCAACTAGTGTCTTGTGAACCTTGATCCCAGGAATAAGCATGGTTATCACTAAAGCATCAGTGTGGGGGTGTAGGGTTTCATACGCATCCTCATTGTAGAAGGTGAAAGATCCAGTTAGAGTTAGCTGGTAACAATTTTGAGCTTCTCGCACGAGACCTCGCCGCTGTCGTTTTGAGCCTTCCATGCTTTGATTTCCACTCACCAAGATGTGGATCTCAGCAGAAGGTTGGCTCTACGAAGCTTGGGCATTTAGGTCTTCCTGAGGACGTGCTTGTCTGTCCTGCCCTAATCGGTTAGCTACGTATTCACCCAGGTACCCTCTTTTGATTAATCTCTCAATTTCCTGCTTGAGGTGCCTACACTGTTCGATATCGTGGCTAGGGGCTCTATGGTACTTGCAGTACAGTGTTTGATTTGTGTTTCTAGAAGGTTTCTTCACGGGCTTTGCCTTGTCAAAATTGGATCATTCTTCAGGAGGTTGAATATTTGCTCAACTAAGGCGTTGAGCTTGGTAAACAGCCTTGAGGCCGAGAAAGGTGCTTCTGACTTGTGTTTATTCGTTCTTCCATCGTGATCCTTCTTTTCTCCTTTAGAGGTCAAATTAGTCTTGGGTCCCCCGTGAATCACTTCTTTCGGCCCTGATGTACTTTTCTACTCATCGCAGAAGTTCCTAGTAAGTTTTAGGTGGGTCTTCATGCATAGCCCACCAGAAATGTGTTTCTTTGCATAGACCTAACTTGGCGGCGATGAAAAGGGATTCATCTGCGACATTCTCCATTGTCATGACCTGCCTGTTAAAGTGGTCCAGGTAGTTTTCTAAAGTCTCTGATTTCCCTTGTTTTACAGTCCCCAACATCTTCTGGGGTGTGGTTCTTATTTTCTATACCATAAATTAAGTTGCAAATTCCGAGGAGAGCTGTTCTCAACTGTACATAGAGCTAGGAGCCAAATTTCAGTACCAGGTTTGTGCGTTGCCTTTGAGGGTGAGTACGAAAGCTTTACACATTACAGGTCCCGATACGTTCTGTAGCTCTATCCATGCCACGTAGCGATGGAGGTGGGCTATCGGGTCGGTTTCTCCATTATATGTCCCAATTTGAAGAATCTTCATCTTTGGTGGCATATTGGCCTCCCTAACGGAAGGTACAAATGGTGAAGGCTTTCCCTAGAAATTATTGGCCTCCTTTCCCTTGCCCTGTTTTTGCTCAATGTCAATTAATCTCTTCCTCAAGTCGTCCAACTCGTGGACTTGTTGAGCGTTAGGCTGCTGACCTCCGTATGTCCTTGTGGGATGTTTAGACACCTAACTGTATTCTCCAGGAGAGTGGGGATCAATCAGTGCTTGTTTATCATCCCTAGGTCGCTGTTGGCTTAGTGACTGTTTTCATTTTAACTCCCGCTAGGCTTGAGGCCTAGCCAGTCGAATGCACTTCCCTAATTGGATTAACTGTGGCCGGAATTCTTTTCGCGCTGGGGTCAGCTCGCATAGAACCTTGTGTAGCTGAGGGTATGAAACTCAACCGCCTTTTAATAGATTATCTCAAGGGCTTAGCTCGTGGAGATGTTCCTTCTACGTTTTCAGCTCACCAAGAAGAGTCTTCTTGTGAAGATTTGCTCAAATAACGCTGGAGAGATGGCTAGCTTTGTTGATCCTGAACCTTTTTAACTTCTTGGGTCAGGGCCTCAACCTGCCTGCTCAAGGCCTTTGTTTCCAAACCAGAAGGAGCTTGTGAGAGGCCCGCATTCGATGATTTCCCCTGTCTCTGAAACTTGGCAGGGAATTCCACATGATGGCTCCTTGTTCTTTCACTTTGGTTGCCTTTTGGCTCATTTTTTACGTCACCAGGACTTTGAGCTGGATTTTTGTAAAAGAGATTCCCACAGACGCTGCCAATTTGTTGATAATAAATCTTACTTTAACCAAACAAAACAAATTTGTTTGCACTGGAAATCCATATCTGAGTCGCCTCGAATAATAAATGCGGAATTCATGGTAGAGTTGGTGTAGTTGTAGAAAGAGTAAATGAGGGAGATTAATAAATGGAAGACAAGGATTGATGAAAGTCAGGAAAATCCCCCGCTGAGTGAGGTTTTCTCCTATTTATAGCATACAAATTGGTGTGTAATGATTACATGCATTAAATGCTTGGCCAATAGGAGACTTTTCTGGCAGGCTTAGCTAGAACTCTGTCAGGTTATCTTGACCGAATTTCGGCTGGTGGATGCATGGGGAAGATAAATATTCACTTTTCATTAAATGTGGGTGTCACATCCATCTTTGGATGATAAGCTAAGCAAGCTGGCAAGTAAGTTACACAGTGGTTCTGCCACCTAGGAGGTCGCGAGTTACTCGAACTAATGTCAGCGAGCGACATCCAAGGTTAACACCAGCTACTTTCATCCAGCACTCCCAGGTCGCTGAATGAGCGTCCTGGATAGCAGATGAAGTAGTAGGTAATCTAAGAACTATGCGCTTTGCCTAACTTGGGCACCCGACCTAGATTCCAGGGCCTCTAGCTCGTGAAGGCCCTAGATCTGTAGGTTGTTGTCTGCACCGAGCGGTTTTCAGCTCCGCAGATAGTGGCCCGCGTGTTCACCTTTGGATTGACGTCGACCACGAACTTCAAAATGTGACCTGACAATTGGGTGTATAAAAAGGTATAGGCACAGAAAAACATAAAATATTTGATTTCTTGATATATAGAAAAAGTAGTAGGCCGGGTCGGGGTTAGGTATGCTATAGCCGTTATTCTACTCATAAAAATTATTTTGGCTTAATTAGACTTTTAAGGTGTTTCCAAAACCATTTTTTAAAAATCAGATCTCACTTTTTTATTTGGAAAGATCAGGTGACCCCACCTTACCCTAAAAAACAAATGACATTATCCTCACCATCTCTCTCTTTAAAATTACATCTGATCACTACCGCCACTGTCAATCAACTACCTCCTTTACTTCCGCTTTCTCCTCTTTTTGTTATTGTTGTCATCGCCTCCTCTCTCTCTCTCTCTCTCTCTCTCTCCCCCCCTCTCTCTTTCTCTCTCTCTCTCTTTCTCTCTAAAATTATATTCGATCATCGCAACCACTGCCGAGAAGTCGCCTCCTTCTTTCATCATCATCATACTGTCACTTCGTTCTCTTTCTGTCATCATTGTCGCCGCCTCCTACTCATTTCATCGTCTGCATCGATTGGTTCTGGATGAGATTGTGTTTCAAATTAGGTTTTTTTCTTTGATTTTGTTTAATCTTTTTGTTTCAGGTTGTGTTGAATATGATTGTGTTTCAATTCAAAAATACTAATTTGATTGTTTCGGACGAAATTGTGTAGTTGTGTTGAATTAGTGTTTCAATTGAGAATTAGTGTTTGAAAATTAGTATTGAATCAATGTTTTGATTGTTCCGGACTAGATTAGTGTTTCAATCAACAACTCGACAGATTAATGTTTTAATTGAAAAAAAGAATAATTTGGTTCACATCAAAACAACTCTGTTTTGTTGTTGTAATTCGATTTTTCGGGCGAGTTGTTGTGTTATTGTGATTTGGTGTTCCGACGAGTTATTGTGTTTGTTGTGATTCGGTTGTTCCGCCAAGTGGTGTGTTGTTGTGAATCGGTGTCTGGGCGAGTTGTTTTTGTTGTTGTGTTTGATTTGACTCGGTATTTTGGCGAGTTGTTTTTATTGTGACTCAGTATTTTGGAGTTGTGTTTGATTTGACTCAGTATTTTGACGAGTTGTTTTTGTTGTCATTCTGTGTTTTGGCTAGTTGTTTTTTATGCGACTCGGTGTTTTGACGAGTTGTTTTTTATATAACTTGGTGTTTTGACGAATTGTGATTATTGTGTTGCAATATCATGATATCACAATGTAAAAATACCTAAAACACATGATTTTTTCAGAAAAAAGTTTGAGGCACCTTAATTTTAATAATTGTATAAAAAACATTTGTATTTTTCAGAACATCCCCAATTTTTTTGTCATATCCCATCCAAATCCCCACTTAAATGGAGCATTGGCTCGGGACAGGCCGTTGCGATTAATTACTAATTTATTGGCCCATTTATGTACCTATATATGTTTATTTTCATTTTTACTTAATAAATAGTATAATAAACACGGGCTGTCCTTAAAATGGAATTACAATTACAATTGAAATTACTAAACTTTCTTAATAAATTTCATTATCTTTTTACTTTTCAAACTATTAGAACGCCTAGCAATTTTTTTTTTTTTTGATAAGAAATTAATAGTTAAACGGGTTGGATATGGATAAAAACTAAAAATTATGATAACCTTCCCCGACCTATTCTCAAGTCCGATTTTCTTTATTTTATCACTGATATAATTTCCAATTTAGTCGGGTAATATCCGTCTTAATAGGTTGGTTACCTATGGTATCGGGTTTGATAGGGTTTTTTTACTATCACTACTAAGTTCACTTAATAGTATTCTATATCCAGTTAAAATTAATAGCTATTAGTTAACAATAAGAGGAAATATTACAGTTCAATGTAGTTAAATATACATTACTTAACATTTTATACTAATATTAAGATATAATTTGATTTAGTATCTGCACCAGTGAGAATCTAGTTTGGTTTTAAATGGACTCATATAGAGATAGTGAGTTTAAGGGGGATTTGAAGCAACAATGGAGGGCAACAGTGAGTCATAGAGGACTACGGACGTTAGATGAAAAGCCGCCTCGTCAGGTAATCTCTGATAGAAACTCGAACACGGAATGTGGGCATTATTGGCCCTAATGAACTCGATAGTTCTGTGCCCGGATTTGGGTGCTGATAAAAATGCATTCAAAATTTTTTGTCTACCATGAAACTGATCACTGTGTTTCCATTAAGTCTGTTTCTTCTTATACAGACGAGAGAATTTCTCTAGGAGACTTTATTGACAACTTGGCTACGGTGTCTATCGATGGAGAGGCAGGAGTTCAAAAGACTACCGATGGCCCCGGGAGGAAGCGGTTGAAACTACCAGATAAGATACCTGAAATAATCGATAGCGGGAGAGCCCGGATGGCTGTAAATCTTGACCATGCATGGGTAGTATTTTACTTATTTATAATTTTAGTTTTTGGGTTCTTCTTGTCCCAAGTCATATTTTTTCCTGTTGGTATGTGGTTAAAATTTCGTTTTTTTCTTGTTTTTTTGACTATTCCAACTCATGTTTGCCTGGGTGAAATTCTGGAGTTTCTGAAATACTATAAATTGTGGAGTGGAGTTAACAGTTTTGGGATTGTGCACACACGAGTCAACTCTTCACTTCCCGATATTTTTTATTTTTAAGCACTGCCCACGCAACTTAGAGAGGATCAATGCTTAGAAGTTAAGGCCAGGCCAAGTTGTCTTATAGTTAATTGGATGCTAGTTAAACACGTTGGCTCTTATGTTGCAAATTCATAGACGTTGAAAGAGATTCTGATTGTATCATCATACACCCGTGGAAATATTAGAGAGAATCTATAATTTCTTTGGTAGTGTGTGTTATTCGTATAGTTGGTTGGGAAAGAGAATTAAGTCTTAGGAGGCTTCCACATGCTGCTTCATGATGATAAAACCATCTCGGCTGAGAAAATGGTTTTCTAAAACTAAGTGACTTTTTTTTATGACGAATAAATGCACTCTAGGAAACCCAGGTCAACGGATATAGAGAACTTGCTTACTTCATTTTCAGGTACAGGAATCCGGGCATGATGGTAATTTGCAAGGTCAGTTGGATTTGGTTGGAAGAATTATCAAAACAAATCCTCATAACTATGAGCTATGGTAAGCTACACTGTGGCAGATTAGATTCATTGGTTTAGTCATTGCAATGTATTGGATAGAATTGTCTTTTATAGATGCTATGCTCTATGTCTCGTAAATCTCTTCAAACGTATAATATTAAATATACAAGGTGACTGGAATTACAGAGGTCTGAATGCTTCATTTTGCCCTTATTGCTTCATGGTTCTCAATTAGATGTATACTTTACATGGGAATGAGAAGAGTATCCAACGAGGTTAAGTTATGTTGCTAATTAACATGTACAGTGGGAAGAAAAAGTGGTCAAGGATTAGTGTAGATTTGAAATTCTCGGCCCTGAACACGTAAACTCAATTTACAAGTTTGGAATGCATGGGCCAATTGTTCAATTATAATTGATTTCAATTATGATAGTTTTGTGAATATGCATCAGTACAACTGTCAAACGCTATTATGATTGAAAACAATTATTATGCTGCTTGCTAAATGGACTTATTTTCTGTCCCTAGAATTACCAGTAATAAACTTTGCATTGTGGATTCAGGTGATGCATGTGCATCTTAACGAGCAGTCTAGTAAAATTTATTGGGAAAATCTTAACTGAATCCAATTGTTGAGTGGGAAACTGTAGACCCACTTGTAACAAAAACAAGTTGAACAAAGTGGACAGCCTCCTGACACTATTCTTGTCTAGATGTGCCTACTTTGCCCTTGCCTGAACATCTTTGACAAGTATAATTTTGGAAGGATAAATTGGTCTTCAAGAAAGGATGACCGGATACTACATATGTTGTAGTCTATAAATGTCTTATTTGAATTTTAACTTCCATGGTTTGGTCTTCACTAGATTTTTTTCGTAGGATTCTGTGGCCTGTAAAGCAACAATCTTGTTGTTTATTGCCATATTAACTTGTGTATATATTTATTACAGATATATAATTCTTGTATAGTGTGGCTAAGTAATGCAATATGTATAGGTGCGGACGAACGATGCTTGCTGAGAAGCTTGGAATCGATGCTACAAGAAAGTCTTGCGAACTTAAATTCACAGAGGAGACTTTGTTAGTGTGCCCGAAAAATAAGCTGGCCTGGTCCTATAGACAGGTCGTAGGGACATATTTTCACCGCCCCCAACTTTTTTTTTTTTTTTTTTTTTTTTTTGGGGGGTTACAGTTTAACATTCTTAAATTTGCTATTTTATGTTTGCTTATTGCAAGAGTACTCATTTCCCGATACAGTGGGTTTATGAGGCAAATGGAGGAGCTAAAAATGAACTTGCATTCTATGATAAACTACTACTAGATGACAGTTACAATAAGTTTTCTTGGAATCGGGTACCTTTTTTTTACAGTTTTATATATATATGTTACTTTATATATATATATATAGGTATATATGTCACTTCTAATCATATATTTTGCTCCACTACTAGTTCAATGTTAACTGGCTTACGAGACATGATTTGTTGTGAATACATCTTTTATGTGAAAGTATAGATTGACCATCCACTTTGAATTACCTTCGAGCCATTCCAGCACAATTTAGGTTTTCCTTGACAAGCAACTGTAAAGGCTTTTTGTTAATAGAATTAGGTTTGCTATATGAATTTTTTTTTTTTTTTTGGGCTGCCGTTTTATTTTCATTGTGGATCTGTTGTTTTAAATGAGGACCAAAAACGCAGGATACTGTCAGAATCTGTATGCATGATGGACTATGTCAGTAGCTCAGTTCTAATAGAGCTTTTGAAGTTTTGGGGGATCTATGTGATACAACTCGATAGTTCGCTTGAGTTTCTTCTGCTCTTTTATTCTCCTCATCGTCTATATGTTCCTCAAAACTGTAACCTACATTAGTCTTATTAAATCAGAAAGAACCAGCGGAACCAATCTAAGACTTCATTTTCAGTAATTGTTTACTTGTTTCTATGTACTGTTGACCAGTTTTAAGAACACCCTCGAATTTTTATCTCGTCGATGGGTTCTTTAAGTAATTTTTACTGTTGCCTCTTCTATTACCATGTATATCTTTGAGACTTTCACGTTTTCAATCCACTGATTTTGATCAAGCTCAAGATGTTTAGTGCCGTTATGGTGTGGCATAAAATTTGTTGGGAGTAGTGATGTGGTCACATCAATGGCTTGAATCCTACTAATAGTTCCACTGTTTAAATTTTTATTTTTAGCTTATCCTCTTTTGGTCAGCGTACCGGTAAGAGGAAACAAGAGTTTATGTTGAATATCCAGAACAATTCCCGGAATAACATTATCTTGTCCATGGTGATCTATTGATATGTCTAATGTGTTACCCTTGCTTTAGTTGCTCTTATTTTACGTGGCTACGCGTAGGGTGTGGGATATTTTTGTTGATTAATGGGCATGAATAGAGGGGAGAGTACTTCTTTTAGGTCTTCTCCAAATGGAGGTGAAAAGATATATTAATAATGGTAAAATGCAGAGTGTGAGGTTGAGAGGCAGCATATGCTTTCATTGCTGTGATTCAAGCAAGACTGTAATGTCACAAGTTTTAGTTTCTTGGTTTTTGTTCCCTTATTCTGAATTACTATATAAATCATATTAAATCATATTATGTGGTAGTCTATTTCCCGTCATATTCATATTCTGCTGGTTGCAGAGATTATTTTTCATGACTAAATTTGATCAGGAAGCGGGGACCGCAGAAGCAAAGTTTGCTATAAGAGCTACTCTGGAGGAACCTGAAAATGAATATCCTTAGATACATCTTAGATCGCTTCACATCAACAAGGTAGTGGGGATTGAGAATAAAAAGTTGGATGGTCTTTTTCAACTCAATATTTGTCTTTGATGCGGTGGCTCGTCTGTAGCCACCTCGTCGATTTGTTTTAGGACGTAATTACCCAAGGGATCTTGAAATGAATATTATCATGAACAGAGAAACATTTGTGTATGCTTTGGAGACGCTTATGTGTCTTATTTGTTGTGGTTACAAGACATGATATTTGGTCTACATGGCACTAAGGAAACTCTGTACGACTACTGAGCCTCGTATCTGTTTCCTTGAGTGCGTTTATCTTGTTTTGCGATTTGCGGATCCGTTGAGAGAACCTTATTGGAAATGCCGCATGGACCAGTCTAAGAGTATAGGCGCTGATCTTTATCTATAATGTATCGGCCATATTTTGCTAATTGGACATTGAGTGAATGTATGGTAGTGACATGTGAGGTTTATGCATATGACTCAATGTTTTGCTATATACTAATAAAATAGTATAATATAATAATATGTTATTAATAGGAAGGAAAAGTACATGCATCATAATTAGATGAAGTTAGTCTCCTGTGATGAAGTATTCTTTGTTACATTCTTGGTTAACCTTAAAATCGATAATATATATCACGTCAAATTGGCGTAGTGATATGTTATCTTATTCAAGTGTGATACCTGTGTTAATAATAAATAAATTAGATTCTTGCAAAAAAATTTCTATGTAACGATGCAACAATAAACTGAATAAGAAAAATAAAGACTAAAATATGCTTACAGTTATTTTATTATTATTATTATTATTATTATTATTATTATTATTATTATTATTATTATTTGGGGGGGGGGGGTGAGAAAGAGATGTTTAAAGTGTCAATAAAGTAATAAGGTTATAAAAATAGTTGAACAAGTTGAGAACAATTAAGTTTATACATGAATATCAATTATGGATATGGAAATAAATATCTGGACCTTAACAACTGCGCTGTGGAAATGGACCCATGCAAAAAAGGTCCTTCCCCCACCGTTTCTATTGAAACCTACGGTTAAGTTTGTGCCTTGGAAGGGTATTTTTGACATTGTATACATAAAAGATTAATTTCCTACCTAAATAACACCCTATATTTTAAATATTATTCTTCTATTCTTTTAATATAATTAGATTCTCACTGTGCGTTGTATGGAAAGATATTAAATCAAATTATATCTTAATATTAATACGAAATGTTAAATAATGTACGGTTAATCATATTGAACTGTAATATTTGGATGATCTTATTGTTAATTAATAGTTATTATATTTTACTCAATATGGAATGTTATTAAGTGAACTTAGTAGAGATGGTAAAAAAACCCATCAAACCAAATACGTCTGCGTACTCTACCCTATTAAGATGGAGAATACCCGACTAAACGGGTAATTAAGTAGATAATGGAATAAAGAAAATCGACCCGTCTTGAGAATTAGTCAAGGAAGGTTATTATTATTTTTTTTTTTTTACCGGTACCCAGCCATTTAACCATTTCTTATCGAAAACAAAAATATTTACAAAAATTCTTATAGTTTGGAAAGTAAAAAGACAACGAAACATATTAAGTTAGTTTAGTAATTTCAATTGCAACCGTAATTCAATATCAAGGACACCCTTATTTTTATAGTAATACTATTCATGAAGTAAAAAAATGAAAATAAAAATATATAGATAAATAAACGAGCTAATAAATCGGTAATTACCAGCATCAGCCTGTCACCCACCCAATTTAAGTGGGGATGGGTACGGGGATAGGACAAAAAAAATTTGATTGATAAAGTGACGGTTATAGCATAATGATCCCGAACTGCCCCATTGTCATTCCTAGACCTCGAGAAATCAAAAATTTCATTTTTTTTAATGACTATACCGTAATGGGAAATTTGTAAATTATGAAATGCTAATTAAACCATATTTATCCATATTTATTATATCCAAAAGAAGTAACATGATAACGGCTTGATTTAAAAGAATATAAAACATAATTAAAAATTAACACATCAGCTAGAAAGAAATAGTCTAACACAAATTAGGAAATACTTCTTAAATAAGATGGATACACACACACACATACATATTAAAATATTTTGAATTAAAAAATAAAAAATTTTGAATATAGATAAATCCATCAAAATATCTAAGAAAATAAGATATACATCTAAAATAAGATAAGATACAGATCCAACGTACCATTTACAGCAGAATTTACCTAACACATAAGCAAAAGTCGAAAATGTTCTTCACTTAGATAGTTTTGACAGGAAAAATATAGTACAAAGGTACCACAAATTAATTTCCTTTTATACATATATATATATATTAAATATTGGACAAATGCACCTAATACACACGTCAATTAAACCATAATTCAGCAACACGCCTGCGCAATACAAGTGGAAATGAATGGTTGAGATTTATACAGTATAATTGAGTCTTATAAAATGTGAGAATGTGCTTGCTTTGACCATATTCTATTTTTAAATAAAAATAGTTTGTAAACCTCGGGTAATTCACGATGATAATTAGCCTAGACAAAACAGAAATTTAAACAACAAAGGGGGAGTGGCTAATTAATCATATAAATTCAATTTCACAATCTATATATAATTAAGATAATTCAGTCTCGGTACCCCTATTATCGCATTTTTCCTGGTCAAATTTCTTGGTACAGTTTGCGGTAGATTGAACTTTTTTTTTCTTTTCTTAGATAAAGCTAAAATCAGAATATTCTCCTTAATCCTCTCTTCTCCCCCCCCCCCAAATTGAATCATCTATAATTGGGATCTAGATATATTTATTCATAATCTATAATTTTTAATATTCCAGCTAATCGAAACATTCATAATCTATCAATTTTGAAAATCGTGACATTCTCCTTAACTTTAATACCAGTGAAAATTTGTGTTTCAATACAACTTATATTCTTAACATTTTTATTGGGGAATATTTGAATATTATAATTGTGTTTTGCATAATAATTCCCATGATAATAATTTGAAAAATTGATTTTAATTTTTTTATATGGCCTTCATTAAGTTTTTTCATGTTAATTATAAATATAATTTATTATTTCAGTAAATTATACCTAATTGTCGTACGGGTGTGACAAAAACCTCTTGAAGGTTTTCTAACAAATTTTAGGGCGATCTTTGAACATTATCATTTATCGAAATATTTTTTAAACTTATTAGGTGCATACTAAATTGTAATGTAAACTTTGTATAGAAATATGATTTATTGGTTTTAAAGTAGTAAAAATATATTTAAAAGACTAATCTTATTATAATTAAATTCTTTTCAAGGAGATTATATTTTAATTCGTTATTAAAGGTTTATATTCAATATTGAATTTCTTATTTATTTCGATTTTCTTATATTTCTGTTCATTTGGTTTCCCCGTGCAACTCACGGGGCAAAAGACTAGTGATAATTAATCTAGACAAAACATGAATTTAAACTACACAGACGGAGTGTCAGGGACGGATCCAAGGATGCGTGTCGGACCAAAAATATCTTGAAATTTTATATAGAAAAGAATTTAAAAATTTTATATTAGCCCATATCGATCATTTCTTCTTCTTTTTTTTAATAGCATAACTCATGTCAATAAAAATCCTCGATTTGTCCCTATCCACTTATAAAAGATATAAAATCCAAAAAGTCATTAACAAATCCAAATCAAACACTAATGTGTATGAATTTTATTTTGTGCCCTGGTTGTCCACATCGTTTGCACTTCATTGTGGCCCTCCTATCAGACTCAAACGCTAATGTGTATGAATTTTATTTTGATAGTTTGGATGTTTTTAATGATGTTAAAAGTCGAAAATCCATCCTCCATAAATTTTCAAGTTATCACACGAATTTGGGAAGTGGAAAGACAAATTTTCATGAAAGGTGCTTCGAAAATTCAAATTTTGAATAAGGAAATGCACGCAAATACATGCCAACGTGGCCGAACAGCACAAAATCCATAGAGCCACACAAAACAATTGCAGAAAAACAGTAAGTCCCGTTCTAGCGCCAGATGTATAGTACGTTATGGCACAACATGCACCCCACATGGTATACATGCACGTCACATGGTCCATGTAGTGCTATAGCGTACCATACATCGGCGCTAGATCAATTTCAGAAAAACAATTGATAAATCAATCTCTTGTATCTCCTCACCTAAAAACATAAGTAAAAAGAGTTATGAATTGAAATAATTATGATCGACTTCTCAATTAACAAGCCACATGTGACCCTCAAAATTGCCCAAAAACCAACCATTTATACCGACAGACATACTACAGCCACCAAATGTCCTGCCCGTTAAATGACAAATCAAAGAGTCTTATCCAACTCTACTTAAGTCATCTAAACACCTTTGGAAAGTTCAACCGTTTGCAACAATTGGATACTCCAAACACATAAAAAGGTAGTCTTTACGTCTCCAGTCAGTTCGAACTTAATTCTAGACATCATATCCACAATCTACATCACTAAATAACTCAATTTGGTCGATAGAATTCCAACATATGAGCAGAGTAGCTACTTAGAACAATGGAAGAGTGCATACTGTGCTTAAAGCAACTCTTTTCTGGTTGTTTTACAAATTTCTCCCGCAAAGTGAACGATCCCAGTGAATATTTGGAAGATGATAAGGTAAACTAAGTCAAGAGGGAAAAAAATTACTTAATTACCTTTTCTCAAGCATCAACAACCTCTAGTGCTCATTAAAAATGTGCAGAACTTCTAAAATAGTCGTAGCTTCCAAGGTAAGACATAGAAAACACAAAAGGAACTAACAAATCATGGAAAGTAAAAGTATCATTTAATATCATTTATACTTCCCGATTACTTATGCACATCATATATACACGTGTCCAATTTCCAGACCAAGAAAAGAACCAAAGCTTCAAATTAGAAGTTGCAAACTAAACTTCCATAAGAAACAAAATTCTGAAATTAAGCATAATAAAGAAAACATATATTGAAAAACATTATGCATAAACAAGAGAAAACAAACGTAGATGATGTCCCGGCTGGCTGATTATGCTGGCATTGATATCCACCAAATGACAAGATGTACTGTGCAATGTGTGGATGCTCTTCTGAACCATATAAGGATGACCTATGACCTGTGCCACTCAATCTACCGCCGCCACCATCCGGTCCACCTCCAACTCCACCTTGTCCACCCCCCAGTCCACTTCCAACTCCAACTCCATGGTACCCAGTAACACCCCATTCATAATACTCAATCACACCAGTGCCAACAGGAATGGTGCCAAACCCACCCCTCCATCCTGTTCTAACACCGTCGTAACCATCACCAGTAACACCCATCCCACTACCAGCAACGCCCAATCCATAATACCTAAGTGTACCATTGCCAATAAGAATGGTGCCACCAGCATAAGGCTCATCAAGAGCCGTCGCAGACCCATATCGACCACCAACTCCCAAATTCATCCCTGTAGCTTGGCTTCCAATAGCAGATATACCCTGACCAGCTACACCATCACAGGTACCCATATGTCCAAGAAATCCAGTATATTGCACATCACATACCACATCAACTTTACGACGAACCCTCTCCATGTGCCACTTCCATTCATGCTTATTCGTGAGATCCACGTATTGTAAAATTGAAGAAATGTCGTCAAGAAATCCAAAGATGGATATATCACTGTCCAAACATATAACATCTTTCACATTAACCAACTTGAGTCTCATACACAGATTAGATATCACAGCTTGTATCTCATGACTTGGATGGTAACCAAGGTAGATAAGATCCAGGACTGTGACTAGAGCATTCACATATATTTCTTCATTCAAGATAACGTCCACTAGCAGATCTTTTGCTCTATGCAATAATACAGACTCATAAATAGCTTCCAAAATGATGCGATCACAGGAATTAGATTGTTGGTAAATCCCTCTAAGGTACTTCCAAGGACATTTGGTCCTAGGTTCCTTAACAATGGCGCTTAAAGCATAACTTACTTCTTCATCCCAGCTGGTCTTCAGCATTTCCTGGTCACAGTTTGTGAAAACAAAAATCTCTGCAGATAGAAAATGATAGCATCAAATAGACTATTCAAGAATGTGGAATACAAATTCACAAAGTAATCAGGAAAAAGAGGACTAAAACCAAAAAAAAGTGAGACCAAGATATAGTAAGTTGGAGATCTGATTCAGAAAATTGTGAAATTTACATTTTGCTAGAAACACAGCATAATGATGCCTTCCCATCCAAACTCTACATTACTATTCAGATATATATTTGCACCTTCACTTCTATTAGACTTAACAATCTTCTCTCACTACTAAAGTTTATCATTCAAAAATACATCCCACAGAACACAATGACATCTCAAGTACAAAAACAGCAAGTATATGCAAGGAACCCATATTGCATATCATATTAAAAGATCAAAGAGAAATTATGTAATACCAACAAATGGAGACTCCTAATTCAGCATTGGAACTCCTTGGCAACTTTGCTATCATCCCGCCCCCTCCTCCCCCCCCTTTCCCTTATACCACGAATTGCTGCTTTAGCTTACAATTTCCCTCTTTGGAAAGATTAAAATGAAAATATGGGACGGTAGAACTAAGACAGGTTTCAGGACCATAAAGGTGGAAATTTACGCCTAATTTTCTCCAAATTTTTTCACTACCAAAAAACTCAACAATCCGAACTCACAGCAACCACGTATTCTCACTTCTTCACAGTTCCCTATAATCTCTCCATTTTTCTACCGCATATTTCAAACAACAATATATTTTTACCCAAAAAACCTAAAATATTAGCCATAAAGAACAAGCTCTTAAAAAATAAATAGAACATAGGTAACGAAATTGCTGTGTAAAAATTACTGAAATTTCCAACAATAAGGTGAAGTAAAATGAAATATATCCTTATGACCAGTCAATAATATCTAAAAACTAATAAATGATTAGAGAGTTGTGAAGTTGAAGAGAAGATAATAGCGGAAGAGACTCAACCCAAGCTGACTCGAAAGCTTAGGCTGTGTTCTTTTAGTGATTTAGTTTTCTATTTTTGAGTTTTCAATTCATTTTCAATTTTTTGTTTTGAGTGCTTGTGTTCAAATTTCTGAAAATGCGTTTACTTTGTCATTTTGGAAAACTGTTTTAAGAGACCTAAAACTAGAAAACATGTTCTTTTTGATATTTTGAGAATTTATTTGCTTGTTAAGTAAATTATATTATTTTGTTCTTTCATTAAAAAAATTACTTTTTTTAATGTATCATTACCAAGATTAAGATATAAAAGTTTGCTATAGTTTGTTATGAGGAAAAAGGAAATACAAAAAAAAAATAAAATAAATAATAATAATAAATTAAACTAACTGTAGAAGCATAGGACACATGAATAAAATTAGAGGAGAGAGAAATTAGAGGAGGAGGGATGAAGGGTTGTAAAATTAGAAGAGAGAGAAATTGGAATTCCCAAAAAAAAAGCGTTTTCCTTGTTTTTAATTAAGTATCTGTTTTGCTTAAAAACTCTCAAAACGACTTTTTATCATTTTTAGTTTTCTTTTTTAAAAAATTTCTTGTTTTTCAAAATTTATTTTTGAAAATATGAAAGTAAACGCGGTTTTAGTATTTTAAAAAATAGAAAACTAAAAACGGTTTCAAAACAGTAAAGAGAACATGCCCTTATATACTCTCAGAATTTACAAGCTAGGAGAACACTCCATTCAAGCATACGTGGCACTTAACATTGAATTAGTAGTTAAAAAAAGCCACCAAAAGTACCTGAGCCCAAGCGTAACCATTATAAATGTCGTTTTCAAGGATCCATTACAAAAGCTAATTTCATCTTCCCGTCTTCCAAATACCATGATAAACCACAGGATAAAGAATATATTTAGTCATCTTGTACTGAACAAAAGAATATTAGTGAACTGGAAAATATAAAAATAGTATTTTACTCCAAAAGCAAGGTGAATTCCAGTCTACCCGTCTGTGATACCAGGCATATTGATTTTCTGCGTCCTTAGGTGAAATCTTCCTTGTTAATATAAGTTCTTCTCGAGCATCAACTCCAAGTTCTTTAAGAGCATCAATTCCTAGCTCCTCATAAAGCCACCTTTATAAGTCCAAGCATAGTGGTTATTTGAATCCACAGAGAAAAAATTCCTCGTGAATACAAGTTCGTCACTAGAGCATGGTTCTCACGTAGGACGAGCCACTGTCTATGGGACCAAAGAGAACCGTTTTTTGCATCTTTTTCAATTAGTTTTGCTACAAAGTGAAGTTCTTTAAATACATCAAGTTTGATCTTCCAAAAAAGATCATGTCTGTAATTCCAGGCACCTTTGTTCTTTGTATCTTGAAGCAAAAATTTCCCTGTCAGATCATAATGTGTGTGTGGGCGCGTGCGTGCGTGTGCGCGAGAGTTCTCGAGTCAGTCATTTTCGAAATAAATGCAATCGTTGATGGTGGTGGGTGATAAATTATAGAGAGGAATATAGTGAAATATGCTTATATGCATAAGTTTCATATGAATATTTGAGAATGTTCAGTTGTGCATGCATGGGGCGTTTTCTGCTATAATGAAGTATATATATGTGCATGCATATGATGGGTAATATGCTTAGCGGTGAAGATGAGGAATTGTTTGGCGTTGTGTACATATTCATTTGCGAAACGGGTGTCGGTGGGTGGGAGAGGAGAAACGGTGGTGCGGATAATGGGGAGAACTGCAACGATAACTTAACATGTGCTTTTATATATATATATATATATATATATATATGCAAGGAAAAATTGCTTAACCCTGATAATTATATGAGGAAATTGCTTGGAGCCAAAGAATGAATAAAAATGGTAATCATATTATCTTTTTGAACATAATTAAGGCAGAGAAAAATTTCTTGGTTCCATCATAAAAAGAAATTCTTGGAATGCAAGCCTACATATTTGCGCTGAACTCGGCCAAGACAAAATAAATTAACAAACCTAATAAATTTCTTATGTAAAATATAGAATACTCGTTTAAGCTTACAAAATATGTTGAATAAGATCAGAGAATTGTTTGGATTTGTTAAATAGAAATTTGGACCAACTAAATTAAGTTGTAAGATAAATTGGACTTAATATTAGAAATTGGATTGGCTCAAAGGAAATAAATTCACAAAAGTGAACACTGAATAATAAATCATAATATACAACTAAACTTACTTATCATTTCTCGTACTTACTTAAAATAATAATACAATTTGAATTCAGATTAGGGTTATTGCTATTCTAGGCGATTTGTGTTGCCCATAGCGGCCTCTCAAATTCCGGCCATTCTGGCCGATGACTTGCCCCCGGGCCACCACCAACCGGCCCCCCCACACTGAGGAGACCCTTTCCCACCCTACCGCAGCACTTGCTGCCGGCCAAATTCTGGTTGATAGCCCCATACCTGAATCCCAAGCCCCACACCAAAGCTCCACCGTCCAGTCCTCTTCACCTACATGCACGACATCTAAAACAGCCTCCTTCATGTCACTTCTCATGTCCCAACATCAATTTAGACGAAGCTCAAATGAATTCTTGGGATTGACATCCAATTTTGAGCCTTCAAATTTAAAAATCAAAAATTCTTCATCAAGCATGAATTGAAGCAATTGTTGGATGCTGTAGATATTTTATATCCTGGAGAACATGTCCCTATGGTTGGATTGGGTCAGAATCAAGCAAATCAAAATACCCTAATTCCAAAGTCTTCAATTAGGGTTTCAAATGATTCGAGGTATTTCGGGGCAGAATTAGGCCGAGCTCCAGAAGACAAAAATGCTCAGAAGAATGAAAATAGGGGCAACCCCAATCTGTGACTGGAAATCCACTGTCTATGTGGCACATATGCCCCACGTGTAGCCCCACCACCGTGCAGCTATCCCCAGTACTGCTCCTTACCCCTAAGAGGTCCTACATGGTCTTCCATCTGGTCGAACATATGCTTCTGCTATTACTTCTCCCCTGGGATTTTCTCTTGAGTAGCGTATTGTGAAGAAATCTTGTTAGTAGATTTTAAAGGATGCTTCAGTTCTGCTGGCGCCACTTGTCAACGGGGCAACTCATGTTTATCATGGGGAGCCTACTTTTTCTATTAGAGCGGAGGAGAAGCATTTTTGACGGAGCTGTTTCAGTATACACTGATTGGTAAGTTTCTTTTTGTCAAGCCTAGTATGGTTACTGTATATAGTAGCTTGCAATAATTTGGTTTTGTTGGTAGCTATACTATAGGTTTGATTGACACTTCACATATACTGTTGCACTTTACTTATGAGGATGATTATGCACATTTGTTTTCAAGGCATGAGTGGTTTGTTGCTGGATGTCGTATGCGTGTTGTGAAATAGACTTCTGATTTTCATCTTGACTGTGAGACTCCTATTGCCCTTGTGTGGATTTCTTTTCTTTTATTACCTGTTCATTTGAGGGTAAAAAAGTGCTTCTATGCTTTGGGTCGAGTTCTTGGAGCTCTATTGCATATTGATAAGGCTACGGCTGATTTAGTATGTCCTAATGAGGCTCAGGTCTTAGTTGAGGTGAATTTGGAGCATAAGCTCCCTGATATAGTGTGGATTGACGGAGGACCTGTGCGTAGTTTTTGGGAATCTATTGTTGATAAGTAGGTGCCTTTGTTCTGCACTCAATGCGACACTCGGCGCATGATGGGGATTCTTATAGGTTTGGACCTACTACGCCTCCTCCTCCGCCTTCTTCTCTGGCTCCACCTCTAGCCCCCCTCCCCCTACCACTGGCTCTGCCGCCATCGGCTGTGCCTCATCATGGTAAGGGAAAGGAGGTTGTTTTTGCATGAGTTAGACAGTGGGTTCTTGTGGCTGGGACCAAGGGTCAGACATCTTCTATTGCGTAGGCGCCACCAATTATTTCTGTCACTCCGTCTTTAGTAGCTCCTGTTGACTCTTCTCCACCTGTGAGTACTTCTACATTACCATCTATTTCTGTTTCTGCTGGTTTGGTTGAGTCTTGTGCTTCTAGAGTTAGTACTTGTGTGTTACCGGTTGTGCCTTCCACTATTGCATCTCCTGTTGTGCCAGTTGCACCTCTTAATACTTCTTTTCTTTCTATTTTGATCTCTGCTCTCCCTGAGCCTATGGGTAGTACTTTACCTCCTGCTAGTGTACATAGTGTGGATTTGTTGTCAGCAGGTGGTCGGGATCTTCCTAGGATGAGTATGGCTATGTTACAGGCAATCTAGGACCATGACCCTCTGTGGGATTTGAAGCTTGACACTTTCAACAAGCATGATTTGACAGTCGGTAAGAAGTTGAAGAGGGCTAAATAAGTGATCTTACTTGCTATTGAAGACACCAATGGGCTTTCTGTCACGTCTCTTTCCTCTTCTAAAAGGAAAGGCGTTTCATCTGGTTCTGTTAGATCAGTGGCTTCCGCTAGTCAGTGGTCTGGCGCTGCAGATAGGGTGTATGCCAATGTTATGTCAAACTTGGATGCTATGGGAATATGTCAGTTGAACACTATTGCATCCCGTATTCTCTTAGTAGCCAGCCTATTGTTTACATGTATGATACTTCGGATGAGGATACGGATCCTCAGCTAGATTCTGAGTTAGAGTATATGCAGGCACTCCCACAACCGGCAGCTCGTCGCCCACCTGCGCCTACCTATATACTCCCCCCTCCTCTCATTGAGTACACAGGCGAGGGCGCGAGGCCTTTTGTCCCTCCCTGTGCCTCACTGATCTCTGGTCGTTTTTCCACTTTGGTAGGTCACAGAGCTTCACCACACTCCGCAGACTTTGCAGATGAGGTCAGCCACAGATATTTCACTCGGAGTAAGAAGAAAGGAGGTGGTTATTCTCCATGATTAGATTAGTTTATTTTCTTTTTCTTGTATTTCATCGACTCTCCACGTTGGAGTTTCTTTTGTTATTTTATTTTTTGTAGTGACTGGAGATCGATCAGGCTTAGCGCCCCTCTTTTTTCATTTCTTGTTTTCATTATTACTAAAATTAGCCACGCTAGTGGTCTTTACTCTAAAAAATAAAAAATAAAATAATAATAATAATAATAATCCTAATAATTACGAAAGTAGCTATTAGGGTAATAGTTAACCAACTTAAAACAAATTGTTTAAATTGTTTAATTGACTTTAAGAAATTTAAATTGGCATAAGGTGGTAGCGACACGTCTTAGAAAATGTAATTTTAAATACTAAAATTTTCGAGTCGTTACAGCAGTGTTGGAATATAATTTCTGAGGATGTCTATCAGGCTATTATTGATTTTTTTATGGTAGGCACCTCCATAGGGGCTTTGCTTTTACATCTATTGGTCTTCTCTCCCCAAAATAGAGGGTGGGTTTAGTTGAGCAGAGTTTCGACCTATCAGTTTGTGCACTGTGTTCAACAAAATCAATATGAAATGCTGAACACGAGGTTTAGTAAGCTCCTTCCAAATCTTGTTTCTCCTTAGCACAGTGGATTCATTCAAGGATGCTTTCTTGGAGCTAACATGCTCTTAGCCCAAGAGATGGTCCACACAGTTGATATGAGGGGTGAGAGATGGCAATGTTGTTCTCAAGTTAGATATGGCTAAGACTTATGATAGGATGGATTAGGATCTCAATTACGGAGTAGTTTGGCTTTAATCTGCTTTAGGTAAACAAGATCAAGTGGTGCATTTCTGAGTATAGGTTCTCTGTTCTAGTCAACGGTCAGTTGGCTGGTCTTTTTCCGTCTCCAAGGGGGCTGTGTCAAGGTGATCCTATATCTTCTGCCTTGGTTTGTCATGGCTGCTGATTATTCCTCGCGTCTACTCAATCATCAGTTTTAGCAGCATAGTATTATGCAGTACAGGTATGGGGGCTCAGATATGGTTTCGCATATTGCCTTTGTTGATGATATTATTATATTCACCAATGGCTAGAAGAGGAGTATAGAGCATCTTATGGGATGCATTGAGCATTATATGGGTGTTTCTGGCCAGCTAGTGAATAGGGCCAAGAGTACATTGATTCTGTCGAGGCGGACTCCTCCTGCACAAGTTCACCGACTTGAGCAGTAGACTTGGTTTATGTATGGTTCACTTCCTATCACATACCTTGGTGTTCTTTTATATAAGGGTGTTTGATGATTTGATGCAGAAGGTCTGCAATAGGATTTCTGGATGGACAAGCAGATTACTCTCTCTAGATGCTAGGATTACTCTCCTACTTTCAGTTTTATATTCTATGTCGCTTCATCTCATTCAGATTTTATAGCCTCCTAAGGATGTCTTGAAGAAGTTAGAGAGTTGTTTTGCCAAATTCCTATGGGATTCACAGTATCATAGCCACTATATGCATTAGAAACAATGGAAGGAGCTGTCTCAGCCTCCTGATGATGGGGGATTTGGCTTTAGGAGACTATAGGATATTTTTAATGCCTTCTTCTTAAAGATGTCGTGGAGATTTCGGTCCCTAGGACGCTCTTCCGATCTCAGTTCTTACTGAGTAAATATTGCAGTGGACATCATCCTTCACATTCATACTTTAGGTAGAGTGCGTGATTTCTTTGATGATACTGGATGGGATATTGCAGGGTCATGCAGGTAGTGCCTTTTCATATGACGCTACATATTGCAGCGATGCCATTGGACACTATAAGCCAGGATCAGATATTGTGGCGGCCTATTTCTGATGGTAGATTTGTTGTGAGGTCCGCTTGGGAGCTGGTTAGACAGCCATTTACGAGACCGTCAACATATGGTGATCTTTGATGGGCAGACCAATCCAATGGCAATGTCTATTTTCTGTTGGCGTCTGTGGCAACGTCTCATTTGAGTGGATTACATGACTAGGCAGTGGATTCATGTGTAGATGCCTTCACGTTGTCACTGGAGAATGTATTTATTGGCAGCCCGATGACTGAGAGAGTATGGTAGCACTTCTCCTCTATTTTCCCGGTTTCTCACTCGGTGTCTGATGGTATTCAGCATTGCTTTCAGTGATGGCGATTGGACAATCGGTCAGACGGGGTTATATTCGCATCATTGTGCTGCTTTTTGTATTTTGGTTTCTTTGGACGGCACGGAATGAGGTCAAGCACAGAGGTATAGCTATTAACTTTACGAGGATCCTCTAGTGCGTGCACCAGGCTATATCTCTCCTTCTTATTGTTAGAGTCTTTCGCTCTGCGCACTGGAGAGGGCACACTAATCTAACTTCCAGGTTTGGCATTTATGTTTCTTCCCCTCCTTTCTCCCCTCCTATTTTGGTTTTTCAATAGAGACCATATGTGGAATCTTATAAGGTGAACACAGATTAATGTGTTGTTGATGGGAGAGCGAGTTGAGGTGGTGTTATCAGGGATCATATAGCCTAGGGCTGTGCAAAAAGTTCAAACCCAATAGGCCTAAACCGGGACTGGGCCGAAACCACCGATCCTAGGCTTGAAATCAGGTTTGTGCTTGAAAAAATCGGGTTTGTGCTTGAAACCTGGAGTCTGAACGGTTATGGTCCGGTCCTAGGCTTTGACATAAAGCCCGAAAAAACCCAAAAAGCCCAAAAATTATGACTTAGTATTTTGCAGTTTATCTTCAAATCTAAGTTTTGATACATCATAGAAAGAAAAAGGTGAAAGAATTTAAATAGGAGACATTTGTAAAACATGATTTGAAGAGAATGACACTACTACAAAAAAGCAAAATAGACGTCGGTTGTAATGATAAATACGCATCGGTTTTGACGGCGATATCTATGTCAGCGATGCGCATTGTAAAGGTATACGTGTCGGTTGTTGGCCGACATCTAAAGGTCACAATAGGCATCGGTTGTCTTACAAAAACCGATGCCTAAATTCTATTTAA
>CAVNYN010288047.1:0-16706 GCA_963692815.1 Nyctanthes arbor-tristis | reverse complement strand
GTGCTAAAAAAATTAACAACTTGATATCGTATAAGGAGAAGACTACATAAAGGGGTAGTTATTTTCTTTTTAATTTTATTTTTTTAAATTCTTAATTATTAATAGTTATTTTTTTCAAGTATAGCTATATTTTATTTTAATTTTTGTTGTATGATATAAGTATTCAATTCATAAAAAACATTAATTATATTAACTTTATTTGTGTGCGTCAAGACCCATGTGATATGATGATATCATAGTCAATTCTCAAACCTTTGAATAAATCTGCTCTCTATTGTTGTTTTCACATTGAAATGAAAGGAAGATTTAAAAATATAAAGATAAAATAACTTAAACATAGAATTATAAAGATAAGATAGAATTATAAAGATGAGATAATTCAAAAATTAAAAACCAAAAAATAGAATGGATAAACATCAAAGTTACCGCATTGGTTATCACAAACCAATCAAAATGACCAAAAAGCCCCCACTTCAAGCATTTTGAGCGGGAAAATTGTGGTCAAACTGTACCACAGCACCTCTCATTTTATTAATATATAGATTTGAATAAAGAGATTCAAACAACCACGTGTGATCACATGTTTTATGGGCCTAACAATTACATCACTCACCAATACTGAGTTTTTCAATTGGTCGTCAGGCTCTCTATACAAATCCTGATATAACTCAATAGAAATCAGCCACGAATGTAAGAGGTAGTTTTATTTGACTTTTATTATTATTATTATTATTATTATTATTATTATTATTATTATTATTATTTAAGATGGTAAACGTGATTATGCAAAATTGCATTTCTAACTTCCCATTCGTTAGTATATGATCCAGAAGAAGAAAAGAAACTGAACAAAAAAATTACTTCCTCTATTCTGATTATCTGATCTTATTTTCCTTTTTAGGATGTCCCACATATATGGTCTCCCTTTATATTAAAAAGTCTAACTTACATTTCTTTACAAATATATCTCTATATAATATTTTAATTATAATAATCAATTTTGAATTTTATTCATAAAAACAGTAGTCGAGATGGTACTTTCTCATGAGTATGAAACTTTTTATCTAAATGGATATCGATTGAATACAAGTATGTACATGCTCGATACGTATTATTAGACTGTTAACTAATAATATGAAATAAGTCAGATGATTTAAAAGTGAAATATAGTAAAACATTAATTGAATACATAAGCAGATAATTATTAATATAGCATTAATAAAACATTAATTTAACGCGTTAAATACTAAATCAAAATTGTATATATATTCTTTTTGTTATGCAAATCCAACAATACGTCTTTGTCCAATATTTTATTATTCATTGTTATTGAACTTTTTTGAAAATCAGTCTTCCCGTACAACGCATGAGTGAGAGGCTAAATTCATAATTGCAATAGTTGATTGTGATATGATTATTTGTAGGGATGGCAAGGAGCGGGTTAACCATACTCTGAATTCACCCTACGAGTCTTGAAATAACCCCAGAAGTGGCTCAAACATATAAATTCATATGGCTGGTTAAGACAGGTCGTGTCATGGGGCGGGGTGGGACGCTACCATGACCCACGAAAAGACTCATGAATATCTTCCCCTTTCAATTAATATTATGTGAACGCATCATTAATTGATAAATTTAAAATAAAACAAAATCTTTATTTATAATTTTAAAATTCTAAATATTAGCTAATATAATAACATGATTCTTTTAGATAGAAAAATCCTTTCAAAAAAATAATCTAATAAAAAATTAAAATAATTTGCCACACATTTATGGGTTGATCGGTCAAATTGTCATCTTTAATAATTTGTACATATTTTTAGAATTAAATTTATTAAAAATTGAATAAAAAGCAAAAAATACTTAGTAGGTCACGGGTCTATAGGGCGAGTCCAACCTAACCCGCACTGGCTCTAGACCCACGGCGGGTTAGACAATGTTGCTCTACACCCGTCTTTTTGTCCAGTTAGGCGTGGCGGGTCAATCCTATTAGGGGTAGGTCTCCATAGGTTTAATGGGTCTATTGGTCAAATTGTCATCTCTAATTATTTAACTGATAATTATTACAGCTTTATATATGTTGGACATGTGAACTTGTACAACGTGTTTGGAGAAGATCAGAATTTCTAACTTAGGCATTTTACTATAAATATTCCATGGTGAATTGTAATTTTCATATCAATTCATAATTTTATACAATACAATTAGTGTATTGTACTTTATTTATAATATGATGTCGACACTTACACGTCAATTTTGATGTAAATGTACACTATAATCTACCAGTACAACACACAGGTGAGAAAATCTAGTTGATAATTATAACTAAAGTGTTAAATATAGATAAATTTGTAGAGTAATACAAATTAGATTATTTAATATAGAAATAGAATCATATTATCTTTACTACATCCCAAAAAGAAAAATGAGACAAATAGTTGGGAGGGAGATAATACTAAAATTCAACATCTATAATTGTATCATACATTATATGTGAAATTTTTTATACAAAATGTATGCACAAACAGACTTCTCCTAAAATAGAGGGAAAAGGCGTTTATGGTGGTAGCGCGAAATTGTTTTTAAACATTTGGTGAAACAAATAATACTTTCTGCTTGTAGGATTCGAGTAGTCAAAAATACAATTCTATATTTTAGGTCATTCATTTTGTTCATCTAAAAACTTCTACGTTCTCTCTCGCTTTTCCCTTTTTTTTAAACTCATTTTGCCATTATAATTATAGGTATCCACCTAGCTTTCACTGGGTATAGGTCCTGTGAAGGGTGTCAGAAATTTTTGATTTCTACTTAAGCGTGAAAGCCGTGTTCAAAAAACCGCATGTATGTTTGGATCTTCGTGTGCCTGTAACCGTGTGCCTGTAACAGTGTGTCTTCTCATATGCTTAAAGTGAGGTCTTAAAACATTTTAGAACTTCGTTTCAAAAAATAATAATAATAATAATAACAACTTTTTAAAACTATTCGTTAAAGAGAATCTAATCTAAAATGAAAAATTTGCAAGCACCGCCATAATTTATGAATCGTGTTCAATTTTGAAACTTATATAAAAGGCAATGTACGTCTAGACTACAAGTGTTATTTGGTTTACGAAATTATTATTATTATTTTGAAAAGTGGTTTACGAAATTATTAGTATACTAATCTTCCTTTATTACTAAACTTAAGTTCTCAAGTGTTTTCTTTTCATCAAAAAAAAAAAAAAATAGAGTCCTCAAGTTTTTTCCCCTTTATATTTCTTTCATTTTAGTTATCTTTAAGCTTCCATTATTAGGAAAATTTTGTTTATATAAATAATTTTAATGTAAAAATTTCTTTATGTAGACACTAAAAAACTTAGTATTTATCAGAAACATAAAGAAATGTTCAAGAATCTCTTGGTTTTATACACGTGTCATTGTCCCCTTCTTGAACATTGACAATAGAGGTGGCCTAGGACAAGATTGTAGAAACAAAATCTTTTGGATATTTAGAAAAGAGTTGTGCTATTTGAACAAAAGTACGTATAAAAATTTTAATAAAATTGACATTTGGTATGATATTACTTTTTAATACATCACGTCACTTTTGCATTAACACCAATCACTTATGACACATGTCACTTTTATTACTTTTTTTGTATATTTTTTTTTCCACTTAAAATTTTCCTTTAGACATTCATTAGCTTCCACTACATGACAAGATACGCGAAAGACGTTGCCGACCGAACCCTCCGGTTGCCATTGCCATTGCCATAGAGATTAATGTTTAAGCGTGTCATATGGGACTTTATTCATCCAAAGGCTGGTCAAAGTCTCCCTGGTGAACTTGTTTATAAGTATATTTAACATAGTTGACATTTTCAAGTCAAAAAGTTTGATGCCTGTCTTGGATGAGTCATTCTTTATTTATCCGTTATAATTTACATGCGCCTTCTTTTTTTCCTGCCTCAGATCCAATTTTACATGCGCCTTCTTTTTTTCCTGCCTCAGATCCAATTTTAATATATGCAATGCAATGTTGTCTTTTGTAGGGCATCTCGCTAGCAAATTGTGCAATTTCTAATTAGGTACCAGAAAGTGCTACTTACATTTAATTATTTACATATAATTATTTACAAAATAGTATATAGAGAATATCCTATTCTATTTGTCACTAGATAGGATGGATGGCCATCTCTTTCCCAACTGTTCTAATTATAAATCGTAATTTAGATGTAGCATTTATATGTTGGTGTGAAATGCTACAATTTGCCTTGCTAAACAAATTAAAAGCAAAAATGAATAAAAAAGAGTATTTCTCCCTAAAAGATTAACAGTTTGAGAGAAAAAGTAAGCATCTCGTATTAGTTTCAGCCAAGTGGCATATAAAGGTACTAACTTTACCGTGAGCACGGACACTATCGTCCCAATAACCGTCACTTTGTTGCACACCAATACATGAAAGTTATTTGTTTTTTATTTTTTTTATTTGATATAGGGGGAGGGGGAGAGGAGCTTGGTATTGTTCGAACTCGAGGCCTCCTACTCAGAACGTAAGAATTTAATAATTACATTACTTGTTCGAAAGACTTATTTGTTACCGTTAAATTTAGAAATAAAATAAGTAGTAACACATTGTGATCATAAGAGTGCATCAATATCTGGGAAAAATACGCCATTTCTTGGAAATAGCTTATCTATCTTCCCATTTTTTTAACTAATTTTCCCTCTTAGAAGTGATAACAAGCTCTATTTATAAATAAGGCTAGATAAGATTGAAGAGTGTGGTTAGAACAAGTGTTGTCGTGGTTAAGTTCTCACGTTTCAAACATAAAATCGTGAATTCAAATCACACCTACTTCTCTCTTATTTTCCCTTGTATAGGGGGGAAAAGGATAGAGATTGTAGAGCAAAAAGAAGAAACAAAAGAGGGTCAATTTCCTTCTTTACCACCAAAAAAACAGAAGGTAGGGTCATTTTTTTTTGGGGCGGGGGGGGGGGGTGGGGGGACAATTTCATGGGTTCAAGCGGATAAAGCAAATCAAAAGCGCGTTTTATCAGCGGCCCATCCTGGCGGCTTTACCACCCCACGCACACATACTAATGGAAGTGTTTGACAACTTAAAAGGATTATAATTTATATTATAATTTGCGATGTGACATTATTTTATTATTTGTTTTTATAAAAAATAAATAATTGCTGCTTGACTTTTAGTTTTTAATTTTAAAAAAAAAATTAAAACCAATAAAATGACGCTGTGTGACAGATTATAACAAAAATTATAATCCCTTCAAGTTACTAAACACTCTGTAAATTCTGGTCTTAATCGATGGGAATAAATCAGTTGGTATGACAAACTTTTTGAGAATTGGACTGCATGTTCCGTTCACACCGCCATGCAACCTAACCTTTTGTGATTAGTATAAACTTTGGAAATAAGAAGGAAAAAGAGAAGAAACTAGAGGGAAAATAAACAAAATAGTGTGACTATGCTTGGAATGAAAATGAAGTTCACATTTAACTACTACTCGAATAATTATTGTTTTATTAGGTGAAAGAATAAGTAATATTTGATTGAATTTTCTAACGAAAGGTCTTTTTCCTCAATTTTTCAATAAAGACAAATTTTGACTTCTTTCTTATATAATAGAAAAATGTCAATAAACTTGTCAAATTTACTTCTTATTGATTTATTATTTCATCGAGATTCAATCCAAATATGTTAGAGCTAAAATAATTCTTTAAATTTTTTTTTTTAATTTTCAATGTAAAATTTTGAATTTTTTTCATTCCGGCATGTGCGTCAACAAGCATTGGTCCATGGCTAAATCTGTCCCTGATTAAACATCTAACATATTGTCTCATCAACGGTTGTGCAGTTAAAATACTCCTCCAAATGTAGCTCGTGGTGTGCCCTAACTTCACTTCAAGGAAATTGGAAGAAGGGAAGTGCCGAGCTTGGAAACCTTGTCTCCAAAGCATTAAGGTCCGACAAGAATTTCCAGCCATGTTTTGCCAAAAGAGATATATTAGTATCATGTAATTTCTTAAATCCAAGCCCTCCACAGTTTTTGGGGACACACATTCTACCCCAACATCTATTCATAAGTCATTCAATTTCCTCACAAAGCTAATTCGGAAGAAGGAACACACTCTTGACAGAATTAGGCATAGCTTGGGCAATTGTCTTGAGCAATATTTCTCTCGCCACTCTACATAACAATATCTCTTTCCAACCCTAAACTAGCTTCCATACCCTGTCTTTCACGAATGCAAAATGTTCACGTTTCTTCCTTCCCACCATATAAAGCAATCCGAGATACTTATCATGTCCTTGAAACACTTGTATACCCAAAGACAAACAGATGCTATTTTGCCTCTCACTTTCAACATTAGAGCTAAAACAAATAGTGGATTTATGCAGATTTATTGCTTGCCCGGACTCACACTCATAATGACTAAGCACTTCCTTGGTCGTGTCACACTCTTGTACGTTAGCTCTAAAAAATAGAAGGCTATTGTCGGCAAAGAAAAGACGGGGAGTTATAGGAGCACTTCTAAAAATCATGCACCTATGAATAGCACCTGAGGCTTTTTTGCTCTTAAGAATAGATTATAGGCTTTTAGTACATAAAATGAACAGGTGAGGAGAAAGCGGTCAGCCTTAGCGTAAGCCAAGAGAAAGCGGCCAGCCTTAGCGTAAGCCACGTCTGGAAATAATCAGACTATGTTCAACCCCTCCATGTAGAACGTTGTAACTCATCGTAGAGATGCACAATTGAATCTAGTCCACCCATCTTGAATGGAATCCCATACGGATCATCAATTGCCTCAAAAATCCTCACTCAAGCTAGTCATATGCCTTGCTTATATCAATCTTAAGAGTCACCAACCCCTTCTTACCCTACCTTTTTTTTTTTTGGCAGTTTGACTGCTTTCAATTTCAAATTTCACACGTCACCCGGATAATAATAATTTCCACTTATTTGTTCTATCAAAAATAAATAAATAAATAATTTCCATTTATTTGAAGTCAAAATTTTTCATGAAATAAAAAAAAAATTCATGGAAGAGTTGGTTTCTGCCTCCCCCGGTGAAATCCAAAACCAAAAGTAAATCTTTTGAATGCAGAGTTGTAGACGAAAAGACATCATCATGTATTTTTTTAGAAACTTCACGACATATTTTAAAAGCTCTATCTTTAGTTGAGTTTCTTCATGGCGCATTTAATTTGATTGCTAAATCAAGTTTTGGCGCTTGTTACTTATTCCTAAAGAAGGCAATGCCGTAACCCATGGGCTTGCATCTTTTTGTTCTTGGACTGGTTGTTATTGGATGGACTGGTTCTTTTGAATGTAGAGTTGTAGACGAAAAGACATCATTATATATTTCTTAGAAACTTCACAACATATTTTACAAGCTCTATCTTTAGTTGAGTTTCTTCCTGGCGCATTTAATTTGATTGCTAAAACAGGTTTTGGCGCTTGTTACTTATTCTTGAAGAAGGCAATGTCGTAACCCACGAGCTTGCATCTTTTTGTTCTTGGACGGGTTGTTGTTGGATGGCTCGTATTCTACTTTATTATCGCACCAGGATAGATATATAGATATATGTACATATAAAAGGAAAAAAGAAAAAGTGCAACACTTTCAAATGGCTTTTTCCTTAGATTGGCAATATAGTGAAATAATTTATGCTCTTCCAAATTTTGATAACATGAGTATTCTAAGGTTATATTTAGAGAATGTTTGTAAAAAACATAATGACAATGAAGCGTTGTGAAGATATCCACTTTTATCCCGTATCTTATGAGATATATTGATTCTACCTGACTCGATATATAACTTCCAATTGGAGTTCCCAAAAGTATAGGTTTAACCCCTCAAAATCCATACACGATTTGGTATCTCCGGGGGGTGCGGGACCTAAATTTGGTACATCAACTGCGTGTACGTTAGAACCATTTTTAAACAATTAATTAATGAGACAATATATATACACACACATATATGGAAAAGTATAGATCCGGATAGGAGAAACATAAATTAACTGAGGTCTATTTATTACACTACTATATAACAACACTTTAGGTTTTCGTTGCATTGATGAATATATGTCGGTCTTGAAGACATTGCAATTGGTAGTGACGCGCATAATAAAGGTATATGCATCGGTTTTTGGGCGACACCTAAAGTGCACAATAGGCATCAGCTTTTATTAGCATCAGTTGTTAAATAAAAACTGATACCTATTGTACAGGCGTCGGTTGTAAAGAAGGAACCGACGCCTATTGTTAGGTTTAAGTGTCGATTTTTGGAAAACAACTGATACATATTGGTCCCTTTTTTTTAGTCCACCAGCAATAGTTATTGCGGGTGATACTGTGAAAGAAAATAACAAATGCATTATACACAGATAAGAAGAAACAACACTGTTAGTACAAAATCTTTATATATATTAATTAACAGTTTGTATGGCTCAATTTGATTGTGGGCTCAATTAAAACTGATTTTCCCGCTCATTGTCTGGCTGCTTTAAAAAGTCAATTGATGATGTCATTATTCTATTATTATTATATTTTTCCTCTTAATCAATTAATTTAATATTTTTATTTTGAAACTCTATATATAAATTAATTTAATATTTTTATTTCAGAACTGTATCTGCATATTATATTTAATATTTTTATTTTAGGATTCTATCTATATATTAATTTAATAATTTTATTTCAAAACTCTATCTACATATTACATTTTAATCAATTTTATTATATCCGATTGTATAATTTCATGATTTTATGTTATCCTAATATATTATATTTTACTTTCTTAGCATAATACGTCTGTGAGACACACGAGTGTTAAACATATTAGTCCATAAATATACGGGTGTGAAACTAATATAGATTATATTATCAAGTTTTATTGCCTTTAAAGGAAATAAAAAAATAAGAATTAATAAAAAAAATTATTGGTTCATTTATTATACTTTTTCTTATTGTTATGTTTTTCCTATTAATCAATTAATTTAAATTTTTTATTTTAAGACTGTATCTACATATTAATTTAATATTTTTATTTCAGCACTCTATCTACAAATTACATTTAATATTTTTATTTTGAGACTTTATTTATATATTAATTTAATATTTTTATTTCAAAACTCTATCTACATATTATATTTTAATCAATTTTACTATATCCGATTTTATAATTTCATGATTTTATATTCTCCTAATATATTATATTTTACTTTCTCAGCATAATATGTCCGTGAAACGCACAAGTGTTAAACATAGGAGTTCGTAAATATACGGGTGCGGAACTAATATGGATTATACTATCGTGTTTTATTGTCTGTAAAGAAAATAAAAAATAAGAATTAATAAAAAATTATAGGTTCATTTATTGTACTTTTTCTTATTGTTATGTTTTTCCTTTGAATCATTTAATTTAATATTTATATTTTAAAACTCTATCTACATATTACATTTTAGTTAGATATATCTCACATTTGCCTATGAGTTTGAATTACATGAAAATAGATAATATATCAATCTTGATTTCAGTATTACTTTTCCTTATTATTATACTTTTCTTTTTAATAATTTAATTTAATACTTTTATTTTGAGACTCTATCTATATATTACAATTTTGTTAAATATATCTCATATTTGCCTAATGAATTTTAATTTTACTTTATTCGATTGTGTAATTTTATCATTTTATATTCTTCTACTCCATTGTATTTTATTTTGTTAGTATAGTATATCCGTGAAACGCACGGGTGTGAAGCATATTGTGTCCGTGAAACGCACGAGAGTGAAACTATATTATACTATTATATTTTATTATCTTTAAAGGAAATAAAAAATAAGAATTAATAAAAAAAATATTAGTTCAATTATTATACTTTTCCTTTTAACCATTTAATTTAATATATTTATTTTGAGACTCTATCTACATATTACATTTTAGTTAGATATATCTTATATTTGTCTAATGAATTTTAATTACATGAAAATAGATAATATATCAATCGAGATTTCAATATTATTATTATTCATTATTATATTTTTCCTTTTAATCATTTAATTTAATATTTTTTTGAGATTCTATCTAGGTATTACATTTTGGTTAGATATATCTCATATTTTTCTAATGAATTTCAATTTTACTTTGTTCGATTGTATAATTTCTTGATTTCTGTTCTCCTGCTCTATTTTATTTTACTTTGTCACTATAACATGTCCATAAAACACACAATTGTGAAGCATATATAATATGTCTGTAAATATATGTGTGTGAAGCTAAATATAGACTTTTGCTATTGAGTTTTAATGTCTTTAAAGGAAATAAAAAAGAAGAATTAATAAAAAAGTTATTGATTCATCGAGATATCAATAGACTAATAACAAGAATTTAAAACTATGTCAATGAAATAAAGAATTGATTGTATGTTACTTGCAAATATACGATGTACATTAATTTTATGCAGGTTGTGTTTTTTAGCTTCTTTATAATATTAAACTTGACAAGCACAATTATATTATATTTTATATATGAAATTTCTTTAGAACTGTTGCACTAGTGGAAATCTAGTATCTTGTAATTTTTAGGTTAATTGCATTGCATTGAATACACCCACCTAATCCAACAGGGGTATTTTAGAAAGTTAATTTGTGAGAGCAAAACGAACAAGGTAAATGGAACGGAGATGGTAATTAGTTATAACTATGAATTTTGCATTGTACTTATTAAATAGGGGAAAATTAAGAACATTGATTACAAAATTTGTCTTTTAATATAATTCTTGTAAGAAAAACGAGGTGGATAGAGTCATTGGGACGGAGGGAATACTATTTTTTAATTCAAAAAATCCAAATGATACCTATGACTGGCAGATATATGGCTAAAAGAAGCTGAAGCCATTGGGTTAAAAGAAGCTTTGAAATGGGTGATTTCTTTGGGTACCAAAACATTATCTTCAAATTAGATGCAAAGTTAGTTGTTGGTGTGCTTAATTCCCACAATGAGGATGTCGTTGAGTTTGCCTTATCATCCAAAATTGCAAGAGGATGCTTGATGGGCAATGGAGCTTTAAAGTTCAATTTGCTTGAAGGCAAGTGAATAAACTAGCATACAAGTTAGCACTCCGAGCTCTGGATTACCAATTTCCTTGTATTATGCAATCTACGCTGATTTGGCTTGAAGATGCATTACTATCCGATGTTATTAATAACTCGTCAATCAATGAAATATAATTTTTCCCCTAAAAAAAACAGTGTGGCATGGAAACTAGCTAGAAGGCGGAATAAATATGCCACTTAAGTGTGCCTTTACCACTCGCAGAAGCCCTCTTAATTAGATACTCTTTATTTTCCTAATAAAATAATAAATAATTTTATATATACATTATTGATAATGGGAATAATACAAAGTTGAAGGAGGCAAATTTAAATAGTAGGTCGGATCATGTAAAAAAAAATTTTTTTAAGATTAAAAATACTCTTTATTTTACAAATGATACTCTACGTGTATAATGAGTCAATTGGATATTGTTCTAGACTCAATGCTTATATATACACACTGAGAGGATCTCCAACAAATGATTGCACTCAATCTAGTTTAATTTTTCCAATTTGAACAGTTAAAGCCTGTATATTCCCTCCGAATCATCAAGTCCCTTACTTTTTTTTTTAAGTACGATTATAATTCGCATCATGACAGTACAAGTGCATATAGATATTTATCATTCTGAAACACAGCACACATAAATCAATCAATAATACAACCCCCTTATTTTTGCATAGATCAAGACAGTTTCAATTATTTTTCATGGAGAATTGCAATTTGAGAATGTTTTTCTTAATATGTCTTTGATATAATTATTATTCCATTTTAGTAGTTCTTTTCTTTTTTTTTCCTTGGGGGAGGGGGAACAGTATAAGAACTCCAATATGATTTTTAAGCCTCCACCAAAATTTCCCTGGGAGAAGGGGTTTTAGAGACTCCTACATTTTTATTAAAATTAAAATTTTAAGCTCAAAATTGGTAGGGGGACATAAGGCCTAACCTTACAATATCCAACAACTTTTAACAAAGAAATTAAGCAGTCAAGAATGAAGTACTATTTCATTCGTACACAGTTTTACATCTAGAGAAGCCTCTCAAAGTCAACTCAAGCTGTACTAAAACCTTAGTTCTATCATTTCTTCTTGACCTTTCTCAGGTAAGGCAGTAACATTTTCTCAGTCCAAACTATACCATTTAACTTGACTTCTAATTCTGGCAGAACGGCCATTAGTTTAGCATAATTCCAATCATCATTCAAAAACTAATCGTAACCTTTATTTTTGTAACTATGGACTCTAAACTGTTATAAATTCCTCACAGGTAACCATTTGTCTAACCGTAAATTAATCTATCCTCTGCCCAGTTTCCATGCCAATTGAGGTTCAACAACATTGTATGTAAGTTTCATCCTTTTCCAGGTGGAGGAATCAGTGGCCTTAATCTGGAGCAGAGTAGAATGCTTTCCTTTGCAATATTTGCTTTCCATAACATGACTCCATAATGATTTTAAAGCTCTAAATGACCACCACAGCTTACCATCAAAAGCCTGGCTCATCTCTTTCATAGATCTGTAGGCAATCTCCTCTGCATTTTGAGGAAAACATATATTTTGCCATGAAGCCCGATGCATGCACCTTTCTCTTGCTGCCCTGATCTTCCAGGGAAAAACCATTAAAGAGCTTCTCAATAATGTTTATAGTTCCTTTTAGGAGGATCTACAACTTGGAGCAAATACACAAACATAGAACTGGCCACATGTCTCAGAAATATAAGCCTCCCACCAACTCTTAACCGTTGATCCTCCCAACTTAATATTCTGCTCCTTATATGTCCTACTGAAACACAATGGCAAGAAAATCAACAATAAAAACCTCCATATAGAGGAAGCACATACTACAAATAAATGTAGAAAAGTACCCCATAAAAGAGAATCAAACCTGAGACTTCTAAGTCCCAGTACCTCAATCTAACCCCTTTATTTTAAATATCAGATTTTCCAATAACTACTCTTGATTTTAGATATCAGATTTTCCAATAAGAATAATTTCTTATGGCATTTATATAAAGGGACCCTTGGATATTGTAGAGGCACACTTTGGTACATAATTCCAGTCCATCCTTTTCCACATTATGATGACACCCCACAATGAAGGAAGATTTCTGATAATTCACTAATTGTCCCCTAGAATCAAAACAAAGCTTCCAAAATTTCATGACATGTGTAACTAATCTTTTTTGCCCATTCATAAAGATTGTAATGTCATCAAAATAACTTAAGTGACAGATTTTAATGTTACCACCATATTGATACTGCACAGATTTATATATAATGCATGAATAAAAGATTAATTCCTCCAGAAAAGCTTTCTACCATGATTACAAATGGTAAAGGAGACCTAGGGTCTCCTTGTCTCAAGCCATGTGTAAAGGAGGAAAAACAAACTAGCTCTCCATTCACCCAGGGGCATTCCTGACATTATAGAGGCTCTAAGCAAATTTTGTATTAGAAGCCCTCTAACAATACATAATACTGAATTTCGGGCCCTACTAAACTTTTCTTTCTTTCTTTTTTTCTTTTTTTAAAGAAATTTGAATAGGCCTTTAACTTCATCTTTCAGGGCACTAGACGGTTTCCTAGAAGAACTAACCTCAGGCACACTACTACATTCACCAAGATAGAGAAGTAACAATTCTTGATGGACCTTTCAATTTTATTCACTCAAGCTTCATTAAATCCAAACTATCTCTTGACCTAAAAAAGAAAGAAATTTAAAATTAAATTCCGTTCTCACCTTTTTGTCAATGTGATTCATCATTTCCTGAGCCAACAGGATATTACCTGTAATATTCCCACATGGAGTAAAACCACTCTGATTAAGAGGTATTATCTTAGGCAAGATCACAAATAACCTGGAGTCTAGAAGCTTGCTAATTATCCTACTATAAACATTACACAAGCATATGGGCATATATTCTGTCCAATCCCTAGGGTTATCAACCTTAGCACTTAATGCAATTGTGATAGTGGTGACATCAGTGTGTAGGATTTTACCTGTGAAAAAGTCTCCCATAGCTTTAACAAGATCCTCTTTGATAATGTCGCAACATGACTTATAATTCCCATTTGCCTGTAGAATCTTGCCGATTTTATTTCTTCTGCTATTGTTCTTAACACAAGAATGCAAAATCTTAGTATTATGATCTCTTTCTGTTAGCCATTCTGTTTCTGAAAAATTTCCTCATCTTTTAGTAATTTATTTAGTTTGGCATACGTATACAAAATTTCAGCCCTTAACTCTGGAGTTCTGTCTCTTTGATAAGCCTTCTCTTTAGGATCAATATCCAATTCAGCCTTGTGAGTCTTGGCAAAGAGATTCCCATACACTTCCCTATTCCGTTTCTTCAGCACAGATTTGAGCCTTCTTAATTTATAGTAAAACCTAAACACAAATTTAGAGTAGGTGCTTAGCGACTTATACCAACTATGTCTTAACTTCTTTTCTGAAAAGATTCATGATTCACCCATACACTCAAAAATCTGAAGGATGATTTCATTTGCTACTCCTCAACCTTATGCCAGTTAAGTATTAGACAACGGTCTGAAGTATCTTTGTTGAGGATATTAACTTGTAAGGAAATTAATTGCTCCACTTCCTAGATATTACACAACACCCTATATAATTTTTGCCACATTTCACCTCTGTTGCAAGTAAATGGACCTCACTCCATATTCCACTCCACCAAATTAGCATCGAAAATAAACCAAGCAAATTCCTCAAGATAGTTGTTTTAGCATAGACTACTGTCATGGCCTGGTTGCAACCCTTCATAGCACAGGATAATGTAATATGCTGCTCATGATCAACCTCTACCTCTATATGAATATTATTCCTCAAAAATAGTCATATTTTTCCACTAGAATTAGAAGTACGATTTTGAAACTGTAAAATACTAGTATACCTTCTTATTTTATTGCTATCCACTAATGGTTCAACCAAAATCACTGCTTGGAGATGATGACTTCTAGGAAGGGCTTGTAACCTCTTCTCAGCATGCTTCTGAAAAATTCCTCTTATGTTCCAAATCAGAATAGGAACTACCATTTATGATAATGATTTTTCCCTACTTCAATCCTAAAACAGGATTAGCTGTGGGTTTCTCTCTTTTATCTCTACCCCTTCCTCTGCCTTGCTTAAGAATAGGATTATAGGAACATCTATAAACTCTAAATCTTCCTATTGATAATCATCAATCAGTAAATTATCCTCAGAGTTGCTTCTCTGTATTGAATACTAACTTCTCCTTACCAATACCAAGTGACAAGGGTAAAATTTTGACTAGCAAGAATTGCGCATTCACCTTCTTAATGGGCCTATATTGGTTTAAACTGGGAGGCCCAATCACAAACCCATTGCGGTACTATTTTGTCATATTTTCTTTAGTTTTCTATAAATAAAGTTTAGCACATCTATCAAAGTAAGTTACTCCTATATTTTTCATTTTTTATATTTTCTTTTTATCTTCTTCTACACGCACTTACTCCCACAATGGAGGGACTTCAAGGTTTTTCCTTGAGGCCTTCTTTGCGTGTTACAGCTGTCGTAAGGAGATCAAGCAATCTTCCAGGTCGCCCGAAATTTGACTTCGTCATCAAGCATCTTTCCCACGCCTCATATATCACTTCCTATTCTACCTCTCAAAGCTTGTTGCTCATCTGACTTGGTTGAATAGGAATATCAGTCCTCACAGTCAGTCCATCCTAAAATATAGATCACTTTCTTTTTAGAGATATAGTTTAAATATTACTCTCTTCGTCCCAAATATATGATCCACTTTATTTTTTCACAAAGATTAAAAAATATTTTGGAAAAGCATATTTTGTGAACCGTGTTTTTAATTTGTCCATATTTGATGTGTAGAATTCAAAATTGATATTGATAATTGAAGTATTAAATATGAGTAGATTAATAAAATAAGGTAAATTAGACTTTCAACATAAAAAGTGGTGAAAATGTTTAGGACATCCTAAAAAGAAAACGTTGACTTGTTTGAGTAATGATAAACTTCTATATTAGTTTACTTGTTAGTTTACCTATTCTATATTAACAAGAAAGGTAAAACTATTAATTAAACTATTTAAATAATTTAAACTTTAGATATTTTAAGGTTAAAATAGTAAATTGATTAACTAATTGGTAAACCAATGGGGAAGTGTAGCATTAATACTCTTGACTGTATATTTGGAAGGGAGGGAATAGTTTTCTTATATATCTCTATTTAATGTGTATTATTATAAAGAAAATAGAATTATTAAAATAAAATAATTAATAAATAAAAGGGTGTACTTGAAAAATGATCTTAATTTTGCTTTTCCAATTCCCGTTGAATGAAATTTTCTTAATATCTGTGGAAATGGAAATTGGGTTTTCTTTGTCGGATGGAGGTAGGTAGTATGTGGTTTGAAAGCAAGAATTTTATTTTATCTACACGCATGCATATTATTATGCATGCGTGTATATGTGTCAAACTTCTAAACTACAAGCATCACAAACTTGTAGCTTATATATATGTCATATGTTACACACATACATAATAACATACATGAGTGGGCAAAATAAAATTCTTGGGTTTGAAAGTTATCAAATGTGAA